>JADDOH010002975.1:0-200494 GCA_016648135.1 Agrypnia vestita
TGCGAATAAATTAATAATGAAGACATTGAAGAGGTCAAAGAAACAAAATATTTAGGAGTAACGATTGATAATAAACAGAAATTCGACAAACATATTTTAATGATTACAAAGAAAATGGCCAAAAAAGTGGGTTTTTAGGCAGAATAAGGTGGAAACTTAACCTAAAAACTTCACAATTAGTTTATAATTCCACTGTGACTCCGCATATTAATTATTGTTCAACAATAATATTTTTGGGAAATGAAACTGAAAAGAAAAGAATTCAAAATATTCAAAACAGAGCCGTGAGAAATATCTTAAGATGTAACAATTATACAAAAGTTAGCGGTATGATAAAGCAACTAAAGATTATGACAATTAGGCAACAAGTGATACAAAATGCCCTAGTCTTGATATATAAAATAAAAAATCGATTAGTTCCAATATACATGTATACAAATATGAAATATAATTTCGAGGTCCACACTTATCCTACGAGAAGTAGGGGGGATTTTATGTTTCCACAAACGAAACTGGCAGGAACACAAAATAGTTTGTACTCTAAAGGTCTTAAATTGTTCAATGAACTGCCAACAAATGTGAAAGAAGTAAATAGTCTCACAAGTGCAAAAAAAAATGAAATAAAGTTTAATGTATGATCATGTTCTGTTGTTTCATGTTTATTTTTTGTTTAAATTTCTTTATTTTGTGCCAGATGTGAAAATATGTTTCTGTTTATGATAATTTATGTTGATATATTTTTTGGAATATTTATTTTTAAGTGTTATGTCAATTTATGTTTTAATTACGAGATGTAAAAATGTGTTCTTTTTACAACTAAATAAAAAATAAACAAACAAACAAAACTACGTCTCGTTTATTTTTTATTATCATTCTTGTATATTAAGTGTTGGGATAAAAATCACCAAATTACAGTCCTGTTATTTTCAGAATACGGCCGACTTTATACCACTTAAACACAAGCTCAACTCAAATATCAAGAAATTATCCAATAAACGCCGTTTTATCGGTACTGAAATGAAAAAATGAAATGAAATAAAATTACAAAAATCATTTAGAGCGATTATCCTTTTATTTTCCCTTACTTGCTCTTTTCTTAGAATAGAAGTCATTTTTCCTTTTTCACTTTAGATTTCTTCTATCATCGTAAAATCACGGTAGCCAGAATGTTCTATTGAAACTCAACAAAATTTCATCTTGTGGTAGCGCAACGCTAATGTAATTTATTACGCCACGCGACGTACGGGCTAGTGGAAGTAACATGTTGATATACAAAAGTACAATCTCGGCTCGTTTATCTCGACGTTTATTGCATAGGTACTCATAAGCATAACAGTTACATAAAAAATAGTAGTCTAGTCGAGAAAAATAATAGTAATAAGAAAAAAATAGTAATCTAGTCGAGAAAAAAATGGTCTTAATGGTCTAGTCGAGAAAAATAATAGTAATAAGAAAAAAATAGTAATCTAGTCGAGAAAAAAATGGTCTTCATCTTTATAAACATATAATCACGATTACTATGGAGAACTGGATTATCATATGCATACTCGTGTAAGTGCGTATAGGTATATTGATAACCTAAGATAATTTTTTACAAAAATAGTATTAATAATAATAAAAGTTTTAGAGCAATAAATTGAACTGATTATGAATTTCATTTGTATTCAATAGTGATAGTCAAACAGTTATTTTAAGCGGTTAATCGGTAACTCATGTTACTGCTATTTGAGATTTATATCTGATTGTACCGATGATTGGTATCTGAGATAGGTACCGGTACCGAAGGGTATCGCTGGTTGTCCGACTAAAATAACGGTTATTGTGTAACCGTTTAAAATATCATCTCTAGTTTTCAAATCATCGGTCATTCTAAAAATATGCTGCTGAAAGATTTTCTTTATTTCCTTGCTATAATCGTTGGTAACACAACTTTAAAGAGGAAAATAGGTAATGTCAGAATGCTAAAACCCTCAACGAGCAACATTTCCAATTTCCATTGCCAGTTTCGAAAAATAACGAATGACCGCGCCATCTACGGCTGCGCAGCGAGTGGCACGGGGCCTAGCAGCAGCAATCGGCAACAGCCAATGACAGCTTAATTGCTAGTTATATGATTTTAAAAATGGGCAATGACTGATTGAAGCGAGCACACGAAGAATCTGTCAAAATATTTATTTCTGGACATTGTCCTCAAGTATTTGGTTAAAATTAGAGTCGCCGTGAAACAATTTCTTAGGACTTTGGGTTGCGGGTAATTTGTCAGATGATAACGCGGTATTAATGTCAGGTTGCCGATAAGGGTAGACATACATATTTGTTTAGGCCCTTTCATCGAACACAATGAAGCTATTGTGTGCCAACCCCGCATTATACGTATAGGTATGTGCATAATATCTTCTATGAACGACAAAGCAATTAAGAGGCTGTTATACCTTCAATATTGGCATTAGTTTAATCACTTCCCGCTAAAAATAGCGCTAGTTTCGCTCGAACATGTATTATTTAAGCACAAAAAAAGATATCGAGAAATATACAATACTATAAAACGAAATAGAAATGTGCAAACTTTAACGCCTGACCTTTTAACTGCGTAGTGCTACATACGTAATACTTTCTATATGAACGTAAGTTTTGCAAGTTTGGCGAAATTTTTCTGTACAATTATTATTCGATCCTTATATTAGAGATGTGACAAAGCCGGCTGTAATACAATAGATATTGTTTCTTTCTGAAATTTCGCTCAAAATTTGTTTTTTTATGCTATTTTTCTGATTTTTAAGAAAAACATTTTTTTAAGATTTCCATTACATGTAACATTATGTTATTATTTTTTCTTTAGCGTTGTAAAATTGTATGACGTGTGTGAATTTTCACTATATTTTCTGTTGTTTATATTTATCAAATTTCTGAAGGGTGATAGTGATAGCAAAATGATTAAACATTTTTTTTGCTTGTATTGAAGCGAATTTATTTTTAATATTCTACATAAGTTACTTAAATAACAATCAAAAACGGAACATATAAACGTAAAACCTTATGATTAATAAACATAATAACAAAATATATAAATCATAAAATCTGATTATGAAAACTGGAGAAAAACGATTATTTGAAAAGATCAACAACTGACCATAATAAACGATTATAAAAAACATTCATGCATGTATGCGGTAGAAGTAATATTTAAAAACTAAAATAAAGACAAATTATATATTAATAATGCTCAAAGTATTGAGTTGTATAAATCTACACTGATCATTGTCTATTACTTTATTGAAATTTATGAAAAGAATGAAAACTCATACTTACAGAAATGTAACCTCAAATATCTAAATATAATAATTTGGTTGTCTATCCGTAACTTGCTGGAATAACAACTTTATATAATGAGAGTGTGACACGCAATCAGTGCATGGCTCACGATTATTTAAAAAGTATGATAAAAAACGATTAACGAAGCATGTAAACGAAAACAAAACGATTCATTAAAACAGGGTATTTAACATAATACAACATATAAAGATGTTATAAAAGGAAAAAAAAGGATTCGTAAGATCCGATTATATGAACTGGGGTAAAACAATTCATAAAAAATATCGACAATTGACCACAATAAATAAAAATGTATAACGACGGACGACAAAAATGGAGCATATAAACGGTTCATTAACAGCCGGAGGATAAATTAATAATCGGGTTTCGCAAAATGATTTAATAAGTTTATATGTTTAAAGTCGCCCGACCAGAGTTGCCAACAGCGCTTAGCCTAATATCGCCGTTTCCTATACATAAAGTAACCAAACGCCAAAATATCAATATGAATAAAATAAAATGTAATTTTTATCAATTTATTTATAACATATTTATAATGTATTGATAAATAGGCCTGAGCCTAATATAAAAAACCGTAATGTTCGTTAAAAGAAAGTAAAGTAAGTAGATAGGTAGCATTTTAAAAACAAATTTGAAAAAAAAATAAACAAAGATTAAGATTATTACAAAGAAAGAATATAACGTTCAAATAAAGAATAAGAGTATTCCGATTCGTCTTCTGCTAGCAATAATAAGGCATCAACAAGACTTACGCCGTCGCTTTTTAGATTTTTTCGTCGCCGATTCTCGTTCTGAGTAGCCTAAATGGCGAAAAATCGCCTACGTTGGCAACTCTGCGCGCGACAGCAAATACGAAAATCGTGTACTAGGACCTCTTAATTGAAAATATTTTTCAAAATAAACAAACTCAAAACAATATTATATCGTTTTACTGAACATTTTTTAGTTAAAATAAAAACACAAAAAAATGCCGATTCAAAAGATTTCACATCACTATTTCGTGAAAAAATGACAATTACCGTTGAGTAAAGAAATAGACGGAGAAATATTGTTTGCAGGTAAAAGAAAGGACAAAAATTCAGTGTATATACAGAACTAAGTCTATATATCATATTGTTTCAAGAAAACAGATAAGAATTATGGAAAAAAACATTAGAATCAGCCCGCAAAAACAAACAAAATTTGACAGTTGTAAAAAATAAAAATGGCGACATTCAAATTCAAGTATTTTTAATTCATTTAAAAGTTATTTTCTGCATTTACCGTTGTCCCCGCGATATGGGATTTCTAAAATGCATTCTTTAAACAGATAAACTAGCGGGAGCGTAACCTGACGATTGGCGTAGTTGGTGTCCAACCAACGACTGATTTGAAAAAAAAAAAGATATTTTAACAGACTATACGATTTAATTAATTCAAATTTTTGTTTATGAGGTATAATATTTTGAATATTTTAATATTAATGACAGTGAAGTTTTCTTAGTACGCATGTAAAATTTAATTAAAATAATCAATGTTTTAATGGTTTTTTGAATGCTGCAATATAGGAGACGGAACGTGAATTTTTATATTTTTGTAAACGTTGTATTTTACAACCTACCCAAAAATAATTATATATTTTCCCCCAAGCTTTCTGTTGGAACTTTTTTTATTCAATTTATTAAAAAAATATATGGTCTTTACGTGGAAATATTTCGAGAAAAAGTGTACCAAAGATAACTCTATTGCTAGAAAGATTAAATAGGGCTTCGGGATTATATTTTTTTTGTGATAATAACAAAGTATTTTTTTACTTTTTAAACAAATGCTTTAAGAGTAAATGGACCTTTTATAATAAAATTGATTGAATGCATGGTTAGCTGTAATTTTGGCAATAAGATTCGAAAACTTTACACTAAATTGACTCTCCAGACAGCAAAAACGTGAATCATGTACTACGGCGCCTCAAGTGTGACTTTAAATCTTTTTATGGAACTCAAAATATAACAGGGCAGTGGTAAGTAACAATTAGACGGTTTTATAATAATAATAATAATAATAATGGATTATTCATATAGCGCCATTTTTGTGAAAAATTCACCTCAAGGGCACTTTACACACAAAAAACTCTTACATAGTAAAATCATAGAATAACAAAATGAAAAATAAAATGAAAAAGAAAAGAGAAAGAAAAAACAGCTCGAAACATTAAATAGTAAAAAAAAGGCAACGAATATTAAAAAGGTTCTGGAAAGGATTTTGTAAACAAGTGCGTTTTTATTATTTTCTTAAATAAAGTCTCTGAATTCGTGTTTCTTATTAGGGAGGGCAAAGAGTTCCACGCATTGGGGCCCGCCATCGCAAATGCCCGTTCGCTGAACCTAGTTTTCTGGAACCGACTTGCCGGTTCCACAACCCTTCCCACCGCTGATGTAGACGCTGACCTGCGAGTTTGACGTCTCCCATTTATGTTGTCTGGAATACAGAGCTCCTGAAGATACAGAGGCGCCATGTTATGAGTTGCCTTGTACATCAACCAACACAGTTTGAACTCTACACTCTCTGGAAAACGAAGCCAGTGCAATTCTCGCAGAAGGGATGTTATGTGCGAGAATTTTGAAGTTCCATATATAATCCGTACTACAGCGTTTGGAATAGATTGTAGTCTATCGAGCTGAAACATCGGTAGGACAGTATAGATACCATTGCAGTAGTCCACACGTGATACAACAAATGCATTAATGAGTAGACGGGCTGCCTCAGAGGGAAGATGTCTGCGAATACTTTTAATCTGTCTCAGTTGATAAAAACATGCACTTACAGTTTTGCTGATGTGTATATTCATGGAGAGATCTGAATCGATGTTTACACCCAACAACCTGACTGCAGATTTTGCATTCACATACATTGATTTCTGGATTAGGTATTGCCTTCTAGGTGTCGCCGCTTATGCCGCTTTTATTTCAGTTTACAGATATCACAAACATAATATGTTAGTGAATAAAATTTGACCTACATATTCTTAATTAAAAAAGACTGCTAAAGATTAATTTTATAAAGTAGAAGTATTTTTGCAAATATGATCCAAACCACATGAGTACCATTCTTAAATTCAGTTTTAAGATTTATTTTTTATGTTTCATTTATAAAATATTTGTGGTTACTTATTGATCGCTCACGTGGCTTCATAGACTCTTTAACTAATGTTTAGAGGACATCCATACTCCAATAGATGGGAAAAGAGCTGTTATTATGCCTCTATACAAAAGAAAATGGTCGCGAATGGACTGCGCTAGCTATCAGCAACAATCGCCTATGACCAACAATACTATTGGTCATGATGAAAAAAACATAACTTTAGCGATGTAAGTGTTTGGGAAAAATATGCCAATAATACTAGTGGATTCAATATCTTCCATAAACATTAGATGATACAAAATAACTTTGATCAAATTTGTGTCGAGATAAATAGGGATCTAAATAAATTTCTAGTTATAATATTAACTACAGTCAACATTAAAGAAGATCAAGTTGAATTATTCAAAATAAAAACCTATGTACAATATAATAAATTAAGAAAGGAGAGAAGAGGGATAATTTTAACAACATTTGGGTATCACGTTAGAAGAGAAATTTAATTGGCAATCACATACATATTCAAAATTTGTAACCAATCTGGTCAATTCTATCCAAAATCTTTATCATTAACGACACTTTTCCTTATTAAACCCTTAAAAGTATGTATGTAGCTATGACGGAACCGCTTATTTTATATAGAATTCTTGTATGGGGAAATACATTTAAAACGTACATGAAACAAATCCAAAATCTTCAAAAGCGTATAATGAAATGTATCTTACCTAAAAATAGAGTAAACTCCTCAAAAAAATTGGGAAAGATATATTTAAAAAATACAAATTAATGAACATTTATAAATTATTATATAAATAATAAATACAGGCTAATACTAAGTACCTACTATAATGACGATCATAACACAAAAAAAAAACGAATGCGTACAATACGTAACTAGTGTCAATTGGTAAATATATATAAAAGTACCAAAATATAAAAAATACTATGGAGAAAGAATATTACAGGTACAAATAGCAATGATATCGCGCTAGTCAGTACCTACGCAACTTACTTTCGAGGTGGACGTAGGTTTATTATTTTATTGAAAAATACAGGGTGGGCGTGCCGCCGAAAACTCCGACCTCATTCGTGGGGTGAAAAATCTGTCCCATTTTAAAGCCTTCATTCGAGAGTGGGCCTCACATTGGGAAATTCTCAGGGGCCTCTCCTTGGGAGGTGACTGCTGTGCTCAGTTCAATTTTCTCTCGGTTCCCTAACTTATCTGGTTTTTATTTTTATTTATCTATTTTTTATTATTATTATTTTTATTTCTGTCTTTGGTTTTTATTTTGATATTTGTTTCCCTGGTCTTATTTTGCTTTTTCTTTCGAGATTTAATTCCTGCCGGCAGTGACTGGCGAGACCTTTGCGTGTTTGTGTGTCATTTTATTTTATTTTTTTTAAATTGGGAATTGGGTTTGCATTTTCTTAAAGCTGTCTCCACGGTGCTACCGTCCGTTATTTATATTTTTATGTATATACGAATACATATTTTTTATTACATTTTTAATTTTTCTTGGTATGTATTTATTTCTTTTATTTTTCTTTAATTATATTTATGCTTTGTTATTTTCTTTTACTTGTATGTCTCTGTTTTTGGTTATATTTTGTCATTTACTTGGAATTTTATTTTTATGTATTGCTATTTTCTCAAATACATTATTTTCATAGTGCACTTCAGAGACAGTGAAGTGACGAATACTTTTGCGTCGTCAGCGGCGTAGCGAGGAAACTGATTTAGCATTAAAACAATGCCAAACTGCATGGCGAAAGTGTAGGGCCGTTACGGATGCTTTTACTTGTAAAACGGCCGTGGGTCTGTGGTGGGTCCCACTTCACTGTCCCAGAGCTGGAGTGCAAAGTTATAAAACGTTCACTTTAGCTCACATAGCATGTCAATAATTTGTTATTTGTGAAGAAAGTTTTAGGAATCTTGTGATTAATTCGAGGTAAAAGAAGTCTTTGAGAAAATAAGCTATAATCATAATACTGTTGTGTGTTTTGGAATCTAAAATAAAATCAATTAAAATCTTACAAACTCACCAAAATGCGGGCGTCTGAGAAAAAATAATGTCACCTATTGCGACGCCATCGTAAATTAAGCAACCGTGGAGGTGACCAGAGCTCTACGCTCTGCGGTCGTAATTAAAAAAAAATTTCCGATCGAAGAATGTTCGCCTTTTGAGTAAAATATCTCATAAATGAAGATCAGCTTGGATAAATTATTTCAAAATAAAACGCCCCCTCGGTGGCTCAAGAAAAGCAACATCGCAGTATTACTTACATAATATTTTATGTAAACGACAGATATGCAGTAGCCAGGATCAGAGACTAGGTATGTTCTTCATCGTTTTTTTTTCTGCAATGTTTCTACATGCATGTAAAAACGTGTATGTATTTACAACAGCAAAACTCATATTTTAACAAGTCTTCGCTCTTTGGTACCATATATATTGCGTACCACTTGACTATAGCTAGACCGCATTCAAAAGAATGTGCGAAAAAAATATGCGTGTTGTTACGATGCAAAAAATGAACACAAAAAAAGTTTTTCTAGTAAGTAACCTTTTTTAAACTAAAAAATATTTATGTATTTAGAATATCATATTGAGACTTGTAATACGGGCTTGGCAGGCAACTTTCCCCCTTACCGGACAAAGCTAGGGAATGGTCTTTTGACTGTGGTCGACCTATAACACCGGAACACATCCGAAACATCCCGCTTTATTTACATTCTGACGCATTGTGGTAGATTTCCAATGGGATTTGAATTTGTTTCGCATGGGATATGGTCCCGCGATACTTAAAAATTATGCCTGCGAAATTCCAGACAGAGTCAAAATCCACAAAATAATGTCAATGAAGATACTACAGGTAGCAAACCCGCGGCTTCGCCGAAACCCGGGCGCCGAGGCGATTATGCGACCCTGGCGGCGGCGGGCCCAAGCTATCACTATTTTGGACTGCGAGCACGCGGAGGATCTCCCGCTATGCGATAATTTATGCCGCAATATGAGACCTTTTTGACATTTTTTAGATTGAATTAAATATTATATAGGGGAACATTTTGATAGGAAAATATTTTTATAAATTACTGAATGCCCCTGATTATTCTATATATGTGTACACTGTCTGGAATTTGTGTAAGATGTCATTCCATATTTTATCTCTGCTTTTTTACTGTCAATATTGTATACCTAATCGTTGCTCTGCTTTATGTCTTGATAATTTTGTGCTGTAACCGTGTATAATCCTATATCGTTTGAGGCCTCAACGAAACTGTATGATTTTCTGTATTATTTATTATCTTTATGCCCATAATTTTATGTATGTCTTTGTTAGATTTAAGTATTTCTTATGTTTGTATTTTGTGATTTTGAAAAATAAACTGACTGGGTTTTGGCGGTCTTATTAATTCTGAATGCTGACGGGAGATAACAGGGATTGTGCATATAGAAAAACCCGCGAGACGCGCATCTCATTTTTGGAAGATGACGACGATCTCGCGGATTACAAATAACATTAAATATACATTTTTTACATTTCTTTTTCTAACTGCGCAATAGATTGGCAGGTAGCCGTCTGAAAGGGAGCCCGAAACAGCGTGCGCACCCCTCACGCGGCATCCAATACGGTGAAGCTGGGTTTATGGACCACACGCCGGCGTCCCGTGAAGGGCGTCCGGGCCGTAATGCGAAAAAATTCGCGAGATGAATTTTTTAAAAAATGCACAAAACCTGGCATGTCGTATACCGTTGGATTCGGCATGTCATTTCCTGTCAGGATTCACTAAAAAATAAACAATCGGATTGGTTTTGAGGGAGATATGTCGAGAGATAAGATTCGACCCTTTTGAGGCGAATTACGGTCGCTGACACATCCGGACACATTAGTCATAATTAAATTCATATGCGGATGTGTCAGACGCCCAAAATGATATAATTTATACATATGTACGTCTCTCCAAACGAGAGCAATCTTAGATAGACGAGCCAAACGCGCCGTCTAAGCACTACAGCGGCACGGTATTACACGCGCCTGCGACTCTTTTCCGTGCGGATGCAAGTGGTCCATCACTCTCCGCTACTGCACCATCTCGAGATTTATCTCCCCCCCAAGACTAATCCTATTATGACCGTTAAAATCCCGTTATGTCTATTTTTTTGGTATAAATAAAGGAAGGTGAAATGGACCAGGCAGTGTGAAATTCTCGCTTTTTCTTGTGCTTTATCGGTCGTAATGTCCGTCACTCTCCTGGTTCAGTGCACCGTTTTGTATAGTCTGAACCTGTGTTTTATTTAAAATCTCTTTCCTGTTCAGTAAAATGTGATAAAAGTGTAGAAATATAAATTTTGTAATTTTTCAAATATTTTAAATATTTTAAATTTCTAAAATTTTTTAATTTTTTAATTTTTTAATTTTTTAATTAATTAATTATTGATTAAAATCTGTCAAAACTCGCGTGTCCGCGGCAAGGCGTCGGATCGTGCAACTTCCCTATTTACAAATCCGCTAAATCGTTGCCGTTCGCCATTTTGTGTGGAACACTATATAACTTTTCCTTTACAGAGCTAAACACAAAACACGCGATGCGGTGTGGGAAAATGTGATTCTCGCTACAATTTTTAAATTTTATTCAATTCAATTCAATGTTACAATGTTACAATGTTACAATGTTACAAAGTTTACAAAGTTTACAATTTATTCAATGTTACAAAGTTTACAAAGTTTACAATTAGTGTTTACAAAATTAAATTAAGCTTTTTTCATTGTTGCTGAGAGTCTTGGCAGCAAGTAAACACTACAATTAATTTGATGCCCTGCCTGCTACACTAGTAGTTTACTGTATTATAGCAGACAGTGCTCTTCCAGTAGTATAATGTTCAAGAATATTTAGTATTTATATAACATTTGTGAATCAATATTATTGCCAATTAAAATTGAGTAATAGTAATAATTAAATGTTTACAATCTAATAATGGTGTTAATTAATTCTATTATAGACAAAGGAAAAAAAAATGATCTGAATAGGATATTTAATAAAATAAAATAAAACAATTAAAAGTATTTAGAAAAATGAAAGTAAATGTTCTTGTAGGATTAGTATTTTTCAAATTTAGTTTATATCATGGATTTTAGTAGGTTTTGGACATGCTTCCTTCCCTTTTCATGCAGCCATAGTTTCACTTTTGAAGAAAAATATGCGAGACTATGGCTACAAGTTTTTAGTGTAGTGTTAAGAGTATTGAATATTTTTGGTGCTTGGAAGAGGTGAAATCTTTGTGAAAATGTTTTTGTGAATTTTGGTACAAGATATTCGCTGTTCACCTGTGCCCTTGTTGAGTGTGAGTGAGTTATTTTTTGGTGATCTTGTTTATGTCGGAAAAAATAAATAAATAAATACCACTCGCATTATATTAAGAACGAAAAAATGAAAGTTGTGAAAACATTTTTAAGCTGACGCCGCTCAGCTGGAAGATTGGTTTGTCCAAAATAGAAATATCCCGGGCAGGGGCGAATTGGTGGATTAGGGCCCCTGGAAAACGTCTAGACATCCGACTCAATTACGAGTTTACGAATAATATATTGTTGAAAGAAATTAAATGACCTTAGTAAGAGGTCTTTTAAAATAGCGATAACTATTTTGCCGCAGTGTCAAACCGTAATTTAGAAATAATTTAGACTTTTATAAATACTATGTGTAACCCGTTAACATTAGTAAGTTGTTTTTATACTCTAGTGGTGTGCAAATGTGGCATATAAATCGAAATAATAAAAAAACCATTTTCACAAAATGCCGATTAAAATGTAACTTTCACAACAAATAAAATTATCACGAAATCGTAGTATGTTTATATTAGCGTGTGGACAGCATCATCTTGAGCGTTAGTAACGGACTGAACAGAGCCACCTAGCGTAGCATAGTGTCTTGGTAAAGTTAGTAACGGACATTGTTACATAACTAATTATGTATTTTTTTTAATTGAGATGCGAACACAGAATACGTGTCGCCTTAATATTATTACTATTTTCGACTATGCTGAACGTTTGCGCTGAAAAAAAGGGTTGACTTGTTGGTTTCCCGGAATGGGGTTCGAACCACCGAACACTGGATCACGAGGCGAGAGCCAAAACCATTAATTCAAAAAGCTACTGAATACTATTTTATACTATCTGTTACCCGTCAAAAATTACTTACTTAAATCTAATCAAACGGTGTAGATTTGTACAGAAACCATTAAAAAAGATACATTCAGTTACGGACGGTACAGGAAGTTACGGACAGAGAGACAACGAAATTTTGGTACTTCCATTATTATTTGCGCCATCTGGTAGCACATTGTTACCTAGAGAATTATATATTTTGGCGTAGTCTTGTGTGAATGATAAATCAATTATTTCATTTGCAAATAGTTTCATATTGCATATTTAATTCATGTTAGTAGGTAGTAGAATATGTGATCGAATTCCTAGGAAAACACTGATTGCGATTCCTGAGGGAAGACGTCCAGTGGGCCGCCCCAGACACACTTGGGCGAGGCAACTCCAGAAACTGTGTGAGGAAAGAATGGGACTACAATTGACGGAGGCCGCACAATCAGCGCAAGACAGGGACGAATGGAGGCGCCTTGTTGATGTAGTGAGTCCCCGACCCAAATAGGACAGGGGAAGACGATGATGGTGATGATGATGATGAATAAATAAAAATATTAAAAATGTTATTTTTTGTAATATGATTAAAAAATATCGCATCACTTGTAAAAGTGGACATATTTTTACAAATAGAAAAATAAATATTTTCAGTTTTGAAACTCACCAGTCTCAAAAATTAATTTTCACTTTTATAACACACTTTTCCAACATAAGATCATTTATAATATTATTATCTTTCAATATTCTTAGTGTATTTTCCGATCCGCTTCTACACGGTCATCGTTCTCTGTACGTATAATATTTTAGAAAAATAAATGGTCATTGCAGTATGTAATGAAAGTAAGTATTTATTAAGAATCTTTCGTGAAAAGTGAAAATGATGTTTTGTAGTAGGTATTACAGTGAAAATTTAAGCTATCTTTTCATATTATGTTCTTATCTTATGAAAATTTGCTCGTAGAAGATTTAATGTACTGATAAGAAGGTAAAAGTTAGAACGAACATCACAATTAAAAGACCCGGCGCGCTGCCATGTTGAGAACGCAACAGGAAAATGCTGTCTCACTAGCGCGCATTTATAGCTACCAGCGCAACTCCGATCACTAAAAAATATTTGTTGTTTATTATAGTTTTGAGAAATTTTAATGAAATATTTACAGTTACACTTCTAACTATATATTATGCTAATTATTATTAGCGAATGCGCATTTGTTTATGTATCGCACCCTGAGATCATTTTTACAGTTCTTTGTTCTCCTAATTCAAGAAGCACTGCAAGCATTAAAAATGATGTGAACATGAAAAATATCATTATTCTTTTCATATTTCTTATTATAACAAAACAAACACATTTTAAAAGAAATATTCTTGCACTCTATTCAAAGAAAAATGTGTCAATTTTGATTATCAAATAATAAGTTTTAATTCGTTATATAACTAGTTTTTGTAAATCGTATAAAAATATGAAAATCTTAACTCAAAAAAATTTTTTTTTCGAAAAGTGATTGTGAAAATTGAGGCAGTGAGATTTTTAAATTTATTTTCTTGTTTAATGATTCAACTTTTCTTTTTTTCACATTATTTCACCTCAAAAATTCATTATTTTCCACTCATCTCTCCGCAAAGAGAATACTGATTATTTTACGTATTTTTACTGTATACTGTAATTTTTTTAATGAATTATTTGACTCTAATTTAATCATTGAGTTCGTAATATCCAGTCATATCCGCCAATCAAGGGCCCAATTCGTGCGGCCCAACCTAACCTAACCAGGTTCCGTTCACCGATAGGTACCTACATTCACTCTGTCGCCGATCGTCGTAGCACTCATAAGTTATATTTCTGTACTCAGCGCCACCGTAAACTGTTGCCAATACCACAGTTAATCGTGAGTATAATTTATGCCCTGCATCCAACTACAAACCACGCGCCACTCACACAATACACTTCACATTTCCGATACAAGAAAATGCCTTTGGACGGGTGGGCTTTTTCCCATTTTTGATGGGTTAAGGTTCCAATACCTACACATATAACCCATCAAAAATACATTATGCGCGTCATTGATATTGCCACGGGTTCGTCGCAATGGGATTCAAATGAAATAGCTGTCAACAATTAAACATTCTAACGTTTGAAATTGTAATTTTTCATACTCGATATAAGTTACCGTAATGAGATTTCAATGTTTTGTAAAATATAAATCAGAAATATTGAGAAAAAAATGCAAACTTTGATATGGCATAACTCCATAACTTATAATACGAAGACTCCAGGGGAAAAAAATGAATGTCAAGAAATGTTTATTTAGAAAAAAAACAGTTTTTTGTTGTTTCAAAGTTCATATTTCTTTAACTAATGCTCTTTTTATATAAATATTGAATCAACTTGGTACTATATAAACATATTCTATGTATGTACTGTCAAATTGACAAGGACGTTTTTTGACGTTCGGTGGGCGGTTATTCTTGTTTCTTGCGATGGATAAACAGATATAAATTTAACTATTACAGCGGACCACGACGGTTTTTCCCGATTCTGATTTTTTGTATAAAATAATACCACAAAAAGTCAAGGCGTTAAAAGGTCAGTTTCACAAAAAAAGTGACATTCATTGTTTTTCCCGTGGAGTCTTCATATTAGGTAATGGTTGCTTGAACATTTTGGACTCATAATTGAGGCAGAAATCCACCTGTAACGTATTGAGGACTAGCTCTGTTACACCCTATATATACGAAGATGTTTTCTAATCACAGAAACGACCATTTTGTTTCAAGTTGAAATTGTCGCCTAAGGTTTGAGTCGAGCGAATTATTCACAAAGAAAATGATCATATTGAATTCACCTACCGACCTAAAGAAGAGGACGTCCGATCGTCCGCTGATTTACCCCTGACACGATTTTTTATTGATACAGACAAATCACTCCGTCATTGCCGCCGCGATATTTCTTCGGCGATATGTCTACTGCGGCGGAACTGTGACACATACGAGTACATTATTCATTTGAAATGTAAAATATTGTTTGAATTGCATTATCGCGTCTGACAGCTACCGTCTGACAGATAACATCCTCTTCGTATCTTCAAGTACGCCGACCCATCGCGGTATCTTACAATCATGTTTTGATTGTTATTGTTAATATATGTATATTTATATACAGGGTTATTTGTAAAACATTAATAACCTCGCAGGACTATATTCCTGCCTTGATTATGAGTCGAAAATGTTCAAGCTATTATGAACTAAAATCAATAGTTATGGAGATATGCGACATCAAAGTTTGAATTTTTTTTCCAATATTTCTGACTTATTTTTTGTAAAACGTTGGAATATCATTACAGTAACTTATATCGAATATAGATAATTCATTCCCTTTAAAACAAGTCAAATAAAAAAATAAAAACGTTCGAATTCCAATTGGAATTTTTCATGGTTTTTATGATTTTATTTAACTTGTATTGAAACGAATGAACTTTTCGTAATCGATATGAGTTACTATAATGATAGTCCAACGTTTTACAAAGTATAAGTCAGAAATATTGAAAAAAAAATGCAAACTTTGATGTCGCATATCTCCATAAATATTAATATTAGGTCATAATAGCTTCAACATTTTCGACTCATAATCAAGGCAGGAATATAGTCCTGCAAGGTTATTAATGTTTTACAAATAACCCTGTATAATATACAGGTTTACTTATTAAAGAAATTAATGTTCCTACATTAGACAGATTATACAAAAACACCTCAATTTTACAAATACATAAGGAAACATTCACTCGACAAAATATAAATACACCACAAACTCTCAATATTCATAGTCATAACAAACATTCCTAAATATAATAAAACAGCCACAAAACACCATTACACTTATCTAGGTGTCAAATATTTTAATAACTTACCAATGAATATTAGAACTGAAGAACACTATACAAAATTCAAGAAACACATAAAACAAATAAAACATACATTTATTAAAACAAAAAATAGTTAGAATTATAAAAAATAACGATACTCCGGAATAATTAATATACTTGAGTCACTAATATTAGGTCCTTACATATGAAATTGATGTTTAGTATGGGAGGAACATAAAGCCGATTTTTTTTATTATAATATATTTATTTAATCAAAGTATGTACCATTGCTATCTATGCACTTTGCCATCTATAGGTAGTTCATCGATCCCTTTACTAAAAAAACCATTCGGACGGGAATCAATAAAATCTTTGAAGGCGGTTTGGACTGCCCCATCGGAGTTGAATTTTTTCCTTTGCAAGAAGTTATCCAAATTTCGAAAAAAATGGTAATCTGTTGGGGCAAGGTCCGGAGAGTACGGTGGATGTCTTAGACATTCCAATTGAAGCTCCTCTAATTTGGTAGCCGTCTGTTGTGCAGTGTGTGGTCTAGCGTTATCATGAAGCAGCAGTGGCCTAGAGCGATTAACCAGCCTCGGTTGTTTAGCAGCTAGCTTTTCCATCATGGTTTGCAGTTGCTGACAATAGACATCTGCCGTAATCGTCTGGCCAGATTTAAGAAAGCTGTAGTGAACGACACCAGCACTAGTCCACCAAACGCTCACAAGTAACTTTTTTGGAGTCAATTTTCGCTTGGGACATGGTTTGGCTGGTTCGGCAGGGTTCAGCCCTTGCGATGAGCGCTTCCGATTATCGTACAGGATCCACTTTTCATCACAGTATGATCGATTAAAATCCCTTCATTATTGTGCCGGTTGAGTAATGCAACGCAGCAGTCCACGCGCGTTTGTTGATTTGCTGCACTCAATTCGTGAGGTACCCACCTTTCAAGCTTTTTCACCTTACCAATTTGCTTCAAGTGGATTAAAACAGTTTTATCACTAACACCGCAGCCTGCAGCTAACTCTGATGTGGTTTGCGATGGATCCGCTTCCACAAAAGCCTTCAATTCTTCATTATCAACTTTGGTCTCCGGCCGTCCACGGGGCTTGTTCTGCAGGTCGAAATTTCCAGAACGAAAACGTTGGAACCAAAAACGCACTGTGTTTTCTTTTGCGGCACCGTCGCCATACCCATCATTAATCCTTCGAGCCGTTTCTGCAGCACTGGTGCCACGGTGGAACTCGTACTCGTAAATAACGCGATATTTCAAGTTTTTCATTTTGTAAACTGAGTGACGCAAAGAAAAAAACAATTGAGGAAAAAACAAATGAATTATAATTTTCAAAACACAAATACATGAGTAAATGCTGTATAAATTTGGATTTGGAATTCCTACCAAATAGAAGATATTGAGATCAATTTGCCAGTACGGCACACGACGCCATTTTCATGTGTAAGGACCCTTAATAATTAATCTTATGATGTTTTTTGTTTCTGTCTACACTGTTCCATTATTAACTTCTACACACTTTATTCATTCATTGCTCTTATTTATCAACTCCTGTCCCCACACAAGTATGATTTACTGGGACAGTTAACCATGAGTAATATTCTTTGTAAAATGTATGTACTATTTTATTTTCAATAAAGAATTTCAATGCAAAAAGATAATGAATAATATATATATATATATATATCTATACTATCTATATAATATATATATAATATACATGGACGTTTCATCAAGCGCAGCGTACTCAGATTTAATAGACTTGGAGCCGTAGAAATATTGATCCAGGAATCACCTGTTATGATCAAAAGAATTGAAGATTTAAACCAAAGTTTGGTAGTGAAAAGGTCATGTCGCCTGCCCATGGTGGTGAGTTTCAGAACCCACATCTAGTTTATTTTTCGAGCCTAATGCATCGTCATTTAGGTCAATCTATTAACTCAATGTACTGTCTAAATTGTAAAAAATATTTGATACTTTTTTTTGCACTGATCGACATTTTCTTTGGAAAATAATATAGGTATAACTATTTGTGGCTGTTTTTATTTATTCAGTAGGCATAAATTCCAGTTATACTTTTACCGACGATGCTAACTATGTATGCGTTATGCGGTAACCATACACGAATGTCTTCTAGAATTTATTACACAATTTGTGAAGTATAATAACATTTTTTAATAACATATATGTCTTTATGTGCTTGCATGGGTGTTTGAAGCTGTAGAAATGTCTTAAAACGTATTAAAATACGTTAAATCTTTGTTAAAAAAAAGAGTAGCTAATTGGTGTTGTGGTCATGATGCCTGCCTAGTGATCTGGTGATTGCTGGTTCGAGCCCCGTTCCAGGACACCAGCAAATTAGTCCTATTTTCATAGCATAAGCGTTTAGCTTATATTGAAAG
This sequence comes from Agrypnia vestita, assembly GCA_016648135.1. Classification (NCBI taxonomy): domain Eukaryota; kingdom Metazoa; phylum Arthropoda; class Insecta; order Trichoptera; family Phryganeidae; genus Agrypnia; species Agrypnia vestita. Next base: position 18,879 of record JADDOH010002975.1, read on the forward strand.
TAATCTTGATGCGACACGTATTCCGTATTCGCATCTCTTTTTAAAAAAAAATCAGAAAATTGTACAGGATAGGAGTCTCACCGAAATTAATGGCACGGTGGAAGGGCCCAAACAAGATCATAAAAGGGATCAGTGACGCAAGCGAAACAGCGAAACCCAAGGACAAAAATGAAAATCCTGCTTGTGGACCGGTTGACAAACTACCGCAGTGACAAAGATGGCCCTATTGGGGATGAAAAGTCTTCGAGAGAGCGAGGCTGCGTGATAAGATTCTAAAAATCTAAAAGCTTCTATATCGAGTTTTTGAAAAAATAATCGAAAGCTTCCGAACAGAATGGAATAATCGAGAAATCGATCGAATACATAATATATTTTTAAATTTTTTTTAAGGTTCTATTCAGATACAATTTAACATATCATGTAATATAATTGTATGTATGTACAATGTTGTTGTTGATATTTGTGTTCTTAGTCCTTCTCACTAGGGGTTCCTGACTAGTTCATACCTTTAAAATATGTTTTACTTTACTTTGTAATACACACACACACAAAATGAGTTATTAAATTACTACTTAAATTTCGAGAGGAGCAGTCCCTCTCATCATCAGGTATAGATAATGTTATTATACTTTTTCTTCAAATGTAGCAAATTTATTTTGTGGTAACATAATTATAATTGATATAAATTAACTTTGTTAAAAGCACTTATTTATTGAAAAAAATTCAACATGTTTCGAAGCCAATGGCTTCTTCGTCAGGATAACAAAAATAATATTTAAAAATCGAAGTATAGATCAAAATATTAAAAAATTTATATATGGAAAATGATAATATAAAGTACCTAATAATAATGCTATTATACCTGATGATGAGAGGGACTGCTCCTCTCGAAACTGTAATAGTAGTTTAATAACTCGTATTGTGTGTGTTGTATTACAATGTAAAGTAAAACATATTTTAAATTATAATATTGCACCACGAAGTATTTGCCAAATCTTTAAATAATAGTTTATACCTATTTATTTTCTATTTTTAAATTTCTACGTAGTTTTTAATACTCCTTTTAATTTATCTGGATCAACTTGATTTAGCCATTCTTTTATCTTTTTTTTGAATTCGAGAAACTTTTCAATATTTTTGAAGGTTGGAGGAAGGATGTTGTAAAATAGATATGACTTCTATGGCCAAAAGTTGTGTTGAACCTTGGTATATTTCTATTTACCATTTTACTGCCTCTCGTGTTGTATGCCGGAGTTCTATTGTTTTGTTTAGTGTCTTTAAATTGTTGTAAGAGAATGCTCTTGGCATATATTTGTTTTATGTTCGGCACACATTTGAAAATCTCTTTTGAGGACGTTCTAATTAGAAGTTTTAAAATGGTTTTTATAATGCTCTTTTGCGATATATTTAAATGGTTGATATAATTGGTTGTGGCAGATCCCCATGCTAAGATTCCATACTCAATCTATGAATGACACGAAGCAAAGAAGACTTTTTAAATATCTTTATTAGATAGTACATTTCTTATGGTTTTGAAGAAATATATAAGTCTTGTGAGCTTTTTAATAATTCCATTAATGTGAGAGTTCCATCGAAGGTTTTTTTTATCTATTTCCACTCCAAGATATTTAATGTTTTTTGCCTTTGCATATATAAATATATATCGTATAATATAATTGAGTAATATAAATAAATCCATAAAACAAATAATCGAATAAATCCATAACATAAATAAATTCATAAAATAAATAATCGAATAAATCCGAAAATATTCAAGAAAGAACGTTCCCAAAAAAACGCGACGCATCCCACGTAGAGTTCTGTTTGTTTTGGCAAGCGAAGAAGACCACAGTTCCGGGCGAATAGAAAAGAAAGCCGTGCGATAGATAACGGGCGAATAAGTGTTACCAGAGAAGGGTGGAGCATTGTAGTGTGACAAGTTAGTGCGAATTGCGGAATAGTTTTGTTTTTTTTTTTTTTTTTTCCAGCTAAGATTTTTGTCTAGTGACCTTACTATTAATAAGTTTGAATTGCTTACAAGTGTTTCATTTCGTTACTCATCTAGACGAAGTCATGACAATGACAATACAAAAACTACTCATTTAATTAAACTATTAATTTATTATCAATTACACTTTCTAACACATAAAATATATAATTTTTACTTTTAGTATAAACTAACAGCTACAGAATAATGTTAAAAAAAATTATAGAGCGGGCATATCCCATCCGGGCTGGCATTATGAATACAGCTGTGTATAACAATATTTTTAAGAATAAATAAGAAATAGTATCATTTAAAACTGTGAGCCGTCTATTACCTTCAATAAAAAAACCTCGCAGAAAAAAATTAGTTCAAATATCTGCGTTTTAAATTTTGGTTTAAATAATTTTATTTGAGTAATTTTTGTCGAATAAAACAACCAAAAATATACAAGAGTCGTTATAATACATACGTACGGAGATTGAAATATCTGTAGATATTATAATTTTTTTGTGCGAAAAAGAAATAAAAGTCCCAAAAAATTTGATTAATTAATCAAAAAACGTAGGTCAATGTATCCTCTCCGCAAAGGTCTGAAAATAATTTCATACGTCTGTTTGTTTGTTAAAGTCGCATTGCCATTAATCCGAGCGGTGGCTTACCTGGGAAATTTTTTTATTTATAATAATATTTAAAAATCGTTTATTCTTTTGTTTTTGTTTGTAAACATTACTCATGCATCAGGTAAATTTTAGTAAAAAAACAATAGTACTATAAATATATTTAAAATAATATTGCTTAACACTCCACTTTAAAAACATAGAGGTATTGTTACCCGATACGAAGTCTACGTATATTATTTCATGAGAAGGACTACAGATGCCTCTAGCATCATAGTATTTTCAAACATATGAAAGGTTTCTGATTTGGAACTATACAATATTCAATATTTTGATAATGTGTGGATGTTCTTACGATGGAATTGGTGATCACTTAACCTAGCTCATACAAGTTGTAAGCCCTGGGCCATTCTATAAAAGGACTTCACAAGTTTCTCATATAAATAGCTTCGTCCCTGTGAAATTTTAATAATTTATCTCAATTAGCCGAAATATCTTTAAAAAAATACAATGAAATGGACAATTGACTGACTTGTGCAAGTTCGAATTTTTTTTAATCTGTGAATGCTTCTAGTGCACAAATTCAAGTGATAATTATAATTTTCGACAAATTTACTAAGTCAATAATTATGCGTCAATAAGCACCCAATTACGGCCGGCAAATGTTGAGTTTATACATCACACCTTCTTCAAAAACTCAACAGTGACCGAAGTGACCGATGTCCTATCTTGTTTCTTCTTATGCCATCTGCTATCAGAGGTCGGCGACCTTTCTGGCGATTATGATTTTATTTCCCCCCCCACGGAACAACTCAACCAAGTCATACTAATACCAGTCCCCCAAATTACGCAGCCACGAGACGCGGCGTCTTCCTACGCCTCTTTTACCACTTATTTCGAGTCGTGGCTGCAGAAGGAATTAATGAAAACGCTGGGATTTGATAATGGATTTATTGATTACTGAATAATTAATTATTCCAACGTACAAGGTCACTTATCACTATTAAATGTAACGCTATTTCTTAAATTAAACTGTTTCGCAAATTTATCACTCGTAAATAGTCACTTTATATTCGCTTCAACACTTTTTTCACTATTCACTAGAATATTCCATCAATTTCAGCACGTATTAATTTCGCTTCTGTTTATCTCGCTACGTAAGAATTTTCCGGAACCTTCGCTGTCGAATTACGACTCGCCTGGCCATCTTCGCTTCTATTACCGCTGTCAGACGTGCGTGCCCAAAACAACTCTGACCCCTCTTTACTCCCGTGCGCCGTATTTATATTCCCTAATGCTCTGATATCGAAATTCCGAGACGTTTCCCGCATTTTCGAGAAGTTTCTCGCGTTTTCCAGACTTTTGGAGATATTTCTCGTAAGCCGTAGATAATGCTAGGCCGTTCTGGAATCTTCGTTAGTATTGTGATCATTTCAAACAACTGTCATTTGACATGAGTGGATGATTCTTTTTAGCCTCGTTACAATATTTTGGTCCTCTCATAATATGTCCGAGATACTCCTGCTTTCTCGTCTTGATGGTCCGCAGCGCTTCTCACTTTTTTTTCCATACGCCGAAGGACTTCATCATTCGTCACTCTATCCACCCAAGAAGTTTCCATTTGCGTCTATAGATCCCCATCTCAAAAGCCTCGACTTTGCGGATTAGTCTTGTTTAAGTGTTCATGCCTCCATCCCGTACAAGAAAATGGCAAAAATATAACACCGAACCATTCGCGTTCTAAGATGTAGGCTTAGGTCACGGTTAGAAATTAACGGTCTCATTTTGAGAAACGCACTTCTTGCCGTCTCTATTCGAGCTTTTACTTACTGAGATGGATCCCAGTTCTCATTCACCCATATATTGCGGATATTTCTGCCGTTGCTTTTATACTTCACGTATTACAAAATAAGTACTGTCTTTCGTATATTTATACATTTTGTAGAAAAAATCCAACCTGTACAACGCATCATATCTTAGTAAATAAGTATTTTTATTTTATAAATTAATTCAGCAATATTGTAGATTGACATTTAAAAAAATATTGATTGTATTATTTATATATATCTGCTTCTTTTATTTGATTAATTACACCAACATGTTTCAGAAAACCTTTCCATCGTCGGGGTGTTGTATATTTGTAAAATTATTTTTAAAAATTATTACATTATTGCAAATTTGCAAATTATTTATTAGAAAATGATTGCAAATTTGTATGATAAAAATTTTGGACTTTCTATTTTGCACATAAATAATTTTGGTCTGAAATTGAATTAGAATCATTAAAAATTGGTAAAGCATGTAATAGTAAATAAAATATTATTAATAATCAATTAAATATAACTAGTAGCCCGATTCTTAAATTTTTTCCAATAATTGCGAGTAATCAAGAACTTCAGTAATAATATTTAAAAATAATTTAGTAAAACAAGAAACAAAAGACATTTTATTTTGATATTTTGTCAGTTATACAACACCCTGACGATGGAAAGGTTTTTCTGAAAGATATTGGTGTAATTAATTAAATAAAAGAAGTAGATAGTAATACAATCAATATTTTTAAAGTATTTTTATTCTTATAATTACATTAAAAAACATAAAAAAATATGCAACAATGAATTAAATATCGATGTATGTATTAGGTTTTTGTAGGTTCAAATTTTTAACGAAGCTATTTTCTCAGTTTCGTGTTCTTTGGGTTGGATGATTTCAGCTGATTTACGTTCAATTGTACTACGGTAAATCATTTCTTATATAAAAATACTTTTCATCATTGAAAAACGTTTTACCCAGTCGCTTGCATCATCTAACAACGAACAATCTACGTTAACCGATTGCTTTCTGCTAGTCTCTGTAATGTTGCAATACCGTATTGAAGCCATCGAGTTTTGCACGATTCGTTTCTCGCACGTGAGTGGAGTGCTTTTGATTTCCCCATTGAAATTGCGATTAAAAAATATATAGATCAATTAAAAGCTGTAGGGGTGAAATGGGTGGGGCTGACCGCGTTCCGGTAATTGTTATTCGATTAACTGCCATCGTTAACGCTTCTTACTTAACAATAGAATTAATGTTTGTCGTGAAACCGGAGTCATATGCCAAGGACCTTCGGAAAAGTAACGCACAGGGTGTTAAAATTAAATCACCTTTTATTGTATAAATATATAAAAATCTTTCATTTATGTATATATATATGGAAAAAAAGTAGTTTCTGGAATATCTCGCGAGACCTAGGCCGACGTTTCGACACGGTATCTCGTGCGATTGTCAAGGCTAAAAAGGAGGTTCTCAGGGAGACCATTTACAGGAAACGCGAGATATTCCAGAAACTATCTTTTTTCCAAACAATAGCGCTCGCGGAAATCTCAAAAAAAAACATATATATATAAATGGATGATATCGACGATTCCAACGTATACTGTCGAATCTGCGATTTTCGTTATAATGTACTATCTTAAACCATGCAATATACTCTATATTTTTAGATAATGTTTAATTTTCCTTTAATATATACCTTTTTTTAAAACGGAAATTATTTTTTTTGTCATTGTCCCAAAATATACCTACAGTAAATTCGACGGATCACGAAAGTAAAAGGAAACTTTTTTTCAAATTCGACAGTAGGTATACGCAGGGATCGTCGATATAGTTTCTTGTAAAATTCCAAATGTTTAGCTGAATTTATTACTTCAAACATAACTTTTATTTTAACAGGATTCATTCATCATAAATTTCAGAATAATAATTTATTTCTAGGTTTCGTAAATTATATTACAAGGGATTTTGTACATACAAAATGTATACATACGGGTTTTCCGTTAACGGCCCAAATGCTTGAGTTAACAATTAGAATATATAGTACATAAAATATTTAGAAAAAATATATAAATTAATATATTACGTATTCTTGAAGACGACTCTAACATTTTTTTCCTTTGGAAATCCTTTCATTGTCAATACAGGTATCAATTTCATAATAATGTTGTATGAAAACAAAATTATCAATAATATATTTATTCCATAATTTAAAGTGAAAACCAAGCCGTACCTCTTACCGTCCTAGGACGGGCGTGCTGCATTAATCATGATTATTAAGATACAAAATATTTGTCACTTTTAAAATAATCCTCACGTACCTACCTATTTTTTCTCATTTCAATACTTTTTTGGCGATTTGCGTTCATTTCTGAATATATAATTTTTTATATAAAAGCCATATCGTCTAATAATCCATATCGTCTAATAACAGCCGTTTCTTCCTTTTTTGCTCTTTCGCTGCTTTATATGTTCTGTTCTACTTCTTTTAGTATCTTAGAACTTGTGTTTAGAATTTTAAGATGCTCCACACCAGTTTTTTTTTAACCAGCAATAACCCCCTTATCCTCGTAAACTAACACATTTGCGTGCATGACACGGATCTTGCATTTTTTTTTTAAATTACTGCATTTGTACAAAATCAGTGAACTTGCATGTAACCCACTTTCGAACACGGGGAATAATTCCACTCTCACGACAGTGGTGAACTGTGTGCACATTAATTGTGCCAAGGACCGCGGTAATCGAGCGGAATGTTCCACAGGTCACATGCCGGCCGAGCCCGCACTCCTGCTAGCCTCACCGTCTGCGGCGGAAGAGTGGAAAAGTACGTCCAACAGGTTGAGCGCGACCGGCCCTGACCGGGGCAAACAGTGGAATTATTGTAGGGGTGGTTTGATATCGAGGCATGCATAGCCGTGTCAGGAAGAGAAAACGCACGTTCGCTTTTACACGTTTTACACAAGTATTTTTTATATACAGGGTTATTTGTAAAATATTAATAACCTCGCAGGACTATATTCCTGCCTTGATTATGAGTCGAAAATGTTCAAGCTTTCATGACCTAATATCAATAGTTATGGAGATATGTGACATCAAAGATTGCATTTTTTTTTTCAATATTTCTGATTTATTTTTTGTAAAACGTTGGACTATCGTTACAGAAACTCGTATCGATTGCGAAAAATTCATTCGTTTCAATACAAGTTACATAAAATTATAAAAACCCTGAAAAATTCCAATTGGAATGTTTTCCAATTGGAATTTGAAGGTTTTTATTTTTTTTGTTTGACATGTATTAAAGGAAATGAATTTTTCATGTTCGATATAAGTTACTGTAATGATAGTCCAACGTTTTACAAAAAATAAGTCAGAAATATTGAAAAAAAAATGCAAACTTTGATGTCGCATATTTCCTTAACTATTGATATTAGGTCATAATAGCTTGAACATTTTCGACTCATAATCAAAGCCGGAATATAGTCCTGCGAGGTTATTAATGTTTTACAAATAACCCTGTATAAACTGTTATATCATCTTCAAGAACACATTCGTAATTGTGAAGTTGTAATTTTTCAGAACAAAGCTCTGTGAAATATTTTTAAATACCAAATTAATCAATCAATTAGAAAGACATACAAAAAAATCTAATTCACGAAAAAATATTTGGCTGCTACCAAGTTCGAATCCCGGTAGTAGTCAAATATTTTTTCGTGAATTAGATTTCTCTGTATGTCTTTCGAATTGGTTAATTAATTTGGTTATTAAAAAAGTTTTATCATCATTTAAACATTTTTATTCTAATCGGGTCGAGCTCCTGTCGCTTGGAAATCGTTCTCATTCACCGAAAAACGTCTCTCCTTTTATGATAGCAGTTTTATCATTTCTGGCGCACGGTGCCGAACTGTGTATAGCTACGCCGACAGTGCCTAGAATCTTTCACACAGGCTACTTTCACAATTGCTATTTTGTCGCTCCAGAACCTTTTGGAGGCCGCTGGATGCTTTTTTTTCTATCGTCTCGTTGTGGTTGATTTTCACCTTAATGTAGAGTATTGATTCCAGTACTTCTGCTAATCGAGCGCTCTACCATATATTCTCCCATTAGTATTGACAGTGGTATCAAATTTCTCTATTTTTTTAAAATTATTTTTTAACAAACAGACCGTAAAAAGATCATTATTGGTTTGATTGATTGCCCCCAGATTATTAGTCTGATCGACTTATATGCTGCATCGAGGTCATCAAGACACAGTGCATTGTTCTATTATAGTGGAAATGTCAGAACTAATGCATTAGCAAACTCTGTAATTCCCAGATTACACTCATTAGGGAATGAGCATGCAGAGGCGGCTGACATTTTTGCTGATAGTATAACTGTTTATAGGACACAAAGCTGATACAATTGTTTACATCCCAACGAAATGGAAATGGACAATAAATCTTTCTATTTTACCTTTAACTATTATTATTTGTACCTTTAACTTTATTATTATTTTATCTTATGTTTTTATGTTTTTCTGTATTATTATTATTACCTTTTAACTATTATTATTGTAACTTTTAACTGTATTATTATTTTAACCATCTTATGTTATTTTAAAAAAAAATTATTCTGTATATTGTAAAAGCTTATAAGGGCGTTAAATAAATAAATAAATAAATAAATAAAATAAATAAATTATTGACACTAATAGATGGTCCTAGAGTTACATAAGAGTACAAAGTTTGAATATTTTGTGAACATTTTGAATATAATACAATTACACAATACATTTTTTGACTATTGGTGCCGTACGTCTTGGGCGCATTTTATACTCTCGTTTTTTTAGAAGTTTCCGATTAATTCCCGTATATTCCAGACACTACCAATACTTTCCAATACATCGTAGAACGTCCAGAGTACTGTAGAATCTTCGAGCACGTTTTCCGTTTTTTATTATATTTAACACTAACGTGAAGAAAAAAAGTAGAATATTTATTATTAAAAATATATAAATACGTTTTAATATATGCAAGTACATAGGTACTTACAAATAAATTAATATCAAGATTATATCGATGAATTATGATATTTTATGACGTGCTCAAATTATTTGCGTGCATTCAATTTTCAAATAATTTATTATTATGCAATCATGTTTCTGACAATGCCATAATCGCCGATATAATTACAGCCTTTGCGCAGCATTCTTTCACGTTCTTCTCCTTTGCCCTGCATGTAAGCAGAAAAGCTATCAAGAAAATACCATGACGTACAAACAACGTTAAGTCATACACATTTTTAAACAATGGCGTTGGTTTGTTGATAAAAATTGTTAGTCTGTACATAATTATAAAGGATGTAACTGGATTTTAACTGTGTATCTGGAATTAAATAAAGAAATTTTCGTAAAAAAACGTTATTTTATTATTTTGTATTTTTTAACAAACATACCGTCAACAGATAACTATCCGAATATATGGTCTTAGAATAACGTTAGAGTATAAATTATGAATATTTTGTGAAAATTTTGAATATGATATAATTACATAATACAATTGTTTGATAAATTAAAAATAAATAGTGACTTAATGATAAAACAAATTGTAAATAATATTCAGAACAATATAAAGACTAACGCAAATCAATAAATACAATTTTAAGAATAAGCTCCAGATAAAAAAGTTTTTACACAATACGTAGATAATACATTTTTTATAATAAATAAATAATAAATAATGCCAAAATGATACAATGAATTGAAAATAATATTCATTAAGAAAGACTGTAATAAAAAAATAAAGACTGTCGCAAATCAATAAATTCAATTTAATTATAAGATTGGAAAGTTTTTACATAAAACACTTTTCATAAATAAATAATAAATCAATAACAAAAAAATAATGGTGTTTATTTGGGATAAACAGCAAAATCTATTTGATGAAAAAAAGATTATCCTTTCATTGGTCATCGTGTTATAAAAAAGATAGGGGACGGTAGAGGGATCTTGTTGACAGTCTCCAACCTTCTATAGGTAAGGGAATGAAAGTATGGATAAAAAAACCACTACATCGGATTACTATGAGTAACTTTTATTAAATTTGACATTCTTGCGAATGGCCCAATCACTTAGAGTATCTTACAAGATGCATCGTATACCTCCGAGTAGTTCAATGATTTACAAAGATATTACTAGCTGTAACCCGTAAAAAATTATGGTACTTTTACATACCGGCTCCTAATGAAAAAGAATTCACTTATTTATAGCCGACACCCATGAAACAGTAGATAATAACGACTTTTATCAAAATATTTGAACATTTTTTTTATACTTCCCCTGCCGGCAGCTAATAAAGGTACGATTTTTAAAACCTGGCGGCTGTGCTGAGCGGAACATGAAGTGATTCGCGTCTTTGCTAAGCCCTAGTATATATTTATAGTATTTTTTGGCGGTCCACGGAGAGGCGGCGGTAGCAGTATGCGTTAGGCGGCCGGTTGGGGTTTGCTGGCCCGCGGTTCAAGCCCCCATCTTCGGCCGTTTAAATTGTTTTTTTTAGTCGTGAATTCGAACGAAATTACGGAAGTTACACGAAGTTACGAACGGACAGACAGACAGACAGACGGACGGACAATCGGACAGACAACGAAATTATTATGGTTCATTGCACGAAGTCATTTATCTAGTTTTTAGCTGTAACGCGTCGAAAATGACGGTACATGTCGGTTCTTAAAGAATAAGTATTTATTTGTTATTAAAAAAAGCAGAAAATATAAAGAAGAAAAAGATTTTATAAAATAAGTTGCGGACGTTAGAGGAAGTTATGATCAAACAGACAGACAGATTAGTATTATTAGGACTGAGAACCTTAACGTACGTGTGGTAAATCCATGTATGATAGAGTAAAGAATGAAGATATTAGGAATGAATGTAAAGCTGATCGTAGCATAATACAGAGAATTAAAATAGGGTCGCTCAGGTGGTTTGGGCATGTTGAGCGAATGAATGAGGAAAGAATGGTAAGAAAGATATAAAAGATATAATAAGTTAATAAGTTGACGGCGCCAGAAAGAGAGGGCGACCACGGAAAACGTGGCATGACCAGATTAACCAGATACCGGAAGATGGTCCTGTTAGAAGCCTGAACAACCGTCGAGCTTGCATGCGAAGATGTATGAATGTAGACGAAGCGAAAGTTGTATGTCAGGACAGAAGAGTATGGCGCTCTATCCTCTCTGCCTACCCCCACGGGGAAACGGCGTGATGGTAAGTAAGTAAGAACTTTAAAAAAATCTGTAGGTTAACATAGTGACGTACTTTCAGAATATTTTGAGTTTGTTCAAATCTTTCAGAACAGTGCTGGATTTATGTCACAGAGACATTATTAATCAATTAATGTATATTACAGATATCTCACAGAGACGAAACTGTATTTATTATGGGAAAGTAGGTATAGAAGACATTTGGGTGTACATAGGACTTATCACCTATCTTTATGGTTGGCTTCAGTGATCACTTAAACCAACCATAAAGATAGGTCATAAGTCCTATGTTCTATACCTACTTTCCCATAATAAATACAGTTTCGTCTCTGTGAGATATCTATAATAGTGACGTACTTTGTTTATCTATGTGTCGTATTACAGGTATTCGAGACTTTTTGTTGTGAGATTCTTTCTCGAGAGTTCTTGCCGATTTTGTGTGATGGCAGTTGAAATCTTCTTGCAGTGCGTTTAATGTTTTAGCAGGTAGATACTGACTCCTGTGTGGTCGGGCGGGTGACGTCTCCAATGTCATCCAGCGCGTCAACTTTGGCCAAAAATAAGTGACGATGCCACGTTTTCTGGTGGTCTTCCTGCCAAAATGTACAACAACTATTTATAGGTTAATTTACGTTCCCGGTGACCTCGGCGAGACATTAGCGAGTGCATTGTGAACCGGAATTGTAAAAATACACGCGTCTCGTACCCTTCGATTTTGAAACATCGCTGCACATTTTGAAGAAGAGACTGTTTTGAAAACCTTGGCGTGTGTCTACCGACTGAGAAAGGCAGACGGAGAAAGACAGACGCCTGTGACTGCAACCATATCCGTTCATCCTGGCCTAATTATTTTCTTCATATTTTGCACCAGCTATTGTGATTATTGTCCGAATATTTGGGTGGCTTTATTAATCTTCTTCTTCTTTTTTACGTGCCCTTTGCGTTCAATAGCTCTCATAGAAAAGATCGCATATTTTCTGTAGATGTACAACATAGTATGTAAGAAGGTTGGATATTATGACATTTGATTTCGGGGTATTTTGGCAGATAACAGGTAATACAGATACGGAAAAATTTCTAAGTAAAACGTTAAAATATAAGCTATCGGGTAATATTGTTAAATATTGGCCCGAATAAAATATATGAAATTCAGATTTGTTACTATGACGCAAATGACGCACGTTGTTTGGTTGTGTTGGTGTTTACGGGGATAAACACTAACACAACGAAACAATGTGCCTCGTACATAGGCTTACAGATACTAATTCGATTGTATTTTTTAAATTGAAAGAGGTATATTGTTCCTTAAACATATTTAAAAAATCAAGTTTGTTATTTTAACGTTTCATTTACTCATTTTTTTTGTACCTGTATTACCTATTATCTGCCAAAATCCCCCAAACTCATCTCCTGTGGTTAACATGTAGAGAAAATATCTCAGGCTTGATACTAAAGTAAGTCTGGCGGTCGCTTAGTCTATCAGGTTGCGTATGAGAACTTTATTTACCCGGGATAGCTCTACAGGAGACTGGCCAAACCACTGTCTCGGGTTTTTCAGCCATCATGTTCTCCTTCGACTTCCGGCAATATTTTCATGCATTATTATTGTTTAACGATATGTGTTTTTGAATAAAATTTGTATCGGTGAAGTTCTAAGTATTCTGGTTTTATTTAAGTCAGATGACTCCAGCGAAATGTCGAGAATCCATATCTATAATCCGCATACATTTTATTTTAATACCTAAATACGTCAAACGACCGTAATACAAACCTGAAACTGTTTCATAATCGACGTATGTTACTGTAAAGTACAAGTCAAAAATATTGAAAAAAAAAATGCAAACTTTGATATTGCATATCTCCATAACTATGACATTAGGTCATGGTTGCTTGAACATTTTATACTCATAACATAGGCGGGAATCTACCTGCCAAGTTTCTGCTGCTAACTCTTGTACACCCTGTATAAATTTTCCCGAAAAGCAAGCGTAAGCCGCATAGCTTTATTTATATTCGATGGCACACGAATTTTTCTCAATCTCATTTCTGTAATTTTGTTTATTCTCTGTATTCGAAACTCTTACTCTCTGTTTATCCTTCTCGCGCCCGTACTAGGCTTATTATTGTTTTTTGCACCGGGATTGGCATAAATAAATTTGTTAGCCCACACTGACCAGAAAAGAAGTTTAGTTGATTTAGCCTGCGAAATTGTTTTAAAAGGAATGTAATCTCGTATTCCATAACGTCTGTTCGCCGTGGCCCCAATTCGAGGCGGAAAATAACCCAACAAAACTCTAAGAATCTTCGAGTTACCCAATACGACTTTCTAAATAAAAAATATACATCTGTAAGTGAGAAAATATTTTAATTTCTTCTTCAAATGTAATAATTATTCTGAATTTGCTAACCATCTTTTGGCTACGGGTCATTCTTTTGATATTAATAAGGGTTTACAAATTTTACTTACAAATTATACAGAATCACAATTTGATAAATTAGAAATTTTGGAAATAAGAAAGAGTGTAAATAGTAAATTTAATATTATAAATAATCAGGTCCTTTTTGCAAATAGTTATCTTTTAAATTTATTTTCATGTTAATTAGGTACTTTATATTATTATTTTCCATATATAACTTTTTAATATTTTGATCTATACTCGATTTTTAAATATTATTTTTGTTTTCCTGATGAAGAAGCCATTGGCTTCGAAACATGTTGATGTTTTTCAATAAATAAGTGGTTTAAACAAAGTTAATTTATATTAATTATAAATATTTTAATGATTATGCCACTGTTCGCCCTTGCAATACAAGAAAGTGCAAAAGAATAAAAACCGCTGAAGAATTCAAAACAATTGTTATATATTATTCGTACATTGAATCTCATTTTGTTTTCACACAATGCGTTTGTGCAATTAAAAAGTAATTAGTCTTTGTATTTTCTCGGTATAAACACGTCGATATTGCGAGAGTATCGATAGGCTTAAGAAGATTTCAAAGAAAACTATTTTTTTTTATATAAATGAGCAAAAACGGCCCGTCAATAACAACAGGCCACATTTTAAAAAAGAAAACGGCTTTGAAATCTTAATGTAATAATTTCGTTGAATGTCTGTCTGTCGGTCTGTAACGTCCGTAACTTGCTGAAATTATGCTGGAATTATAATTTGAGATAATTAGAGTGTGACGCGCAATCGGCCCGCAGCTCAGGTAGCACGCAAGGGTCGCCCCACCAAATTAGACGGGTTTGACATTTTTATTTTATTCATATTTAGTTTTAGGTCCCTTGATTTTTCACTGGTGTGCGTCTAGTTTTAAGTATAAATAATAGAGGACTTAGATAATTTTGAAATGCTATAAATCACTTAACACCAAATTAAATGTAATTAATTTAATTTAACGAATAATCCATTATTTAATTTATTCTCCTTTTTGATGTCTTACTGTCAAAGTCCACCACTCTCCTCGCCAAAAAATCAGGCCATACCCCCCTCCACCTAATACTCGACTTCTTTACAAATTTAATTTATGGAAGTTATTGTGTGTTTGTCCTGACGAAAGTGCATAACGGTATCGAAACCGGCAGACGTTAAAATACAATGATTATGGTTTATAGGAAGTTTGTTAGTATTCTCAAATAAATAATTATGTCCAGCACAAAGTAAGCGCCACAAACATCAAAAATTGTTTCGTCTAACTACTGAGTCTTATCGCGCTAAAATATTTGGTTGCCACTGGGATTCGAACCACTGATTATTTTTTCGTGGATTTGATTTTTCTGTATGTCTTTCTAATTGATTAACTAATTTTGTTCTGAAGAAATTGCAACTTCACACCGAGAATGTTCTTGAATATAATATACGTTTGTTGTATCAAATGTGTCCAAAAATAAAAAATGAATTAAACAGTTACGCAAAGTAATTTGTGCCTACAGTACCAGAAAAAGCGGATTGCTCTAAAAATGGATAATATTTGTTGATCGATTAATAAATGAGACTAACAATAGATAAGGTCGATATATTCACGGAAATTTACGAGGCCGCTATAGCGTAATTGGATACGCGCCTGCCCTCGAAAGGAGGAGATCCGTGGTTCGAATCCCGGTAGCAGCAAAATTGAGTCTTTCTAATTGATTAATTAATTTGGTATCAAAAATATACATCATTACTTTCTTCCTCTGCGCTTTGAGAAAGTGAAAAATCCTTTTGTTCCTTTGGACATTAATGAAAAGTAATAATCAGGAACGCGTCACGCGATGGTCGGCTACGTGGGTCAGGTCGCGACCTGCATACTTCGCAATTTGATTGATGCCCAAGGGATAAGCGCAGGCGATGGAAGGCCATTGATGACATTCGTAAAACGTTATTCATTGCTGAAAATAAACACGTACTCGCATCATCACGTACTCAGGTGAGGTTTGGACAATGTATTTAGATATTGAAACAAAGGATATTCTATACGAACCGTGCGGATGTGTCAAGATTCGGTGCTCGACGCCTCACATTAACGATCCCTAGCATATTATTGCGTGATATTTCTACGTACATATTTAAGTAAGCAATTTTTAAACAATAAATAATGTAAGATAATAGTATCAAAAACATCACTTCTGACGCTAAATATAACCATCAACAACGAATCAGTAGAAAGAGTCACGCAATACAAGTACAGTTGCCGGCAAACTTCTTGAAATTTTTTGGCGTAGTGGGGGACAAGCGCAGAAGACACAATTTGGGTCTCTTTGGTGAAATGGTACATGCGCAAACTTCCCCCCACTACGCCGTACAATTTCAAGATGTTTGCCGGCTACTGTACATAGGGGTATCAGGAAAAATTCATTTTTTTAGTCTCTTAAAGCATTTATTTTGATAATATCCAATGAAAATTTTAAGTCATTGCAACAAATATTGAAGGGGTTCCAAAAAGTTTACAAGTAAGCATTAAATCTCAGTGCCAACAATACTTTGAACTTTAAACGCGTTTTTCTGAAAACCATAAGCGCTTACCTACGCGTTGGGCTTCGGTCGGGCGACACTATGGAAGGGAGTCATAAAAAATTTCCAAAAATCCAAAATTATACTATAATCAGGTCCTTGTCTACCATATGCGTCGGAATCTCCATATAACTTACTGAGTTGTATGAAAAAACCATTAAAAATTTGAGAAATCCAAAATTATTATAATATTATATATCCAGGTCAAACGCTTGGGCATGCACTAAGAATGGACTTAGGTTATACTGCTAACAACTATGTTATAGATGCATAACGGGCTATATCGTCAAAATTTTATTTTACTTTTAACGAGACTAAACACTGGCTACAAAATACATTAAAAAATATAAAAATAAATTTTTATTTATAACTCAGCCTACTTCATCCCAAATACAAGTGTGGGGTATAAAAGCAAAGGCAGCAATATTCAAAAAATTAAAAAAAAATTTTGAATGCCATCACCGAGGATAACAAATTCAAAATGTGCTGAATCATAGCTTTTATATATCAATCCCTTCAAAAACATGTTTCCTATAAATTTATAGGATTTGTTTTTTTTAAATCGCCAATGATTGATTGACGTTATCCATGATGGAAGAACGTACAGCCTAAGGACGAGAAGAGCTGATCCCAACAGTCGACGATGACAATGAGTTAGGATGAAGAAATTAGTATTGTCACGTATCGTGGCTGCGGAAGGGATGAATGAAATTATTTGAAATTAATGAGCGATTTATTAATTACGTAAAAAGTCACTTAACACGAATTGAACTTAACGCTATTCTTTAATCTACACTATATCACTTTTTATGAACATTTTATTATCGCTGGGTAACTATTTAACATTCACTGGAATATTCTCTAACACTCGCACGTAATAATCGCTCTGGTTTATTTCGCCAATTAGGTAGGTATTTCGCTAGGTTTTATTTATCGCTTCGGTTACCTCACGACTAGCCACACTGGGCGTCGTCTCGCGGTTCGCGGCCGACTTCGCACTGAACGAACTGTCAAACACGACAACTACTGCCGCGGCGTAATTTCGTACTTTCTAGATTAGTCTAGAACGTACAGGCGTTTCTAGAAGTTTCCCAAAGGTTGTATATACTAGTAGACTTCCAGATCCTACGATAGTATGTTTCCAAGTAATATTACCAAGGGTCAAGACAGTGCATAAATTCTTTTTAGAATCTCGTTAAAGTATTGCATAGTTAATGTTCGATTTTTTGAACATGTCAAGGTGACGCATCCTCTTAAGGAACCACGTTTTATAACTTTAGGTGTGAGGATGCTTTTGTAATAAGTGAACAGTAATATTTATCAATACCTATAAGTTTACTCGTTTTGAAAACTGTGACGTACAAGTCACAAGTAGGTACATATCACTTACGCAGAATTTCAGGTGGATAGTATAGTACCTACATAGCTATATCGATTACGTAACCCTCGTTTTGAACGTACGCAGACCATGTCTTTTAATATTCACTTACTTTTCCTTATCTTCTTCGTAGTAATTTGTGAATTCCTTTGGGCTCGGTGCATTTGTGTAGGCCGTGGGTACATTTAAGGCATCGCCCGACGGCTCGCGACCGTGTCCAGAATAATATACTGCGATGGAAAAGATTGTGTAATTCTAATTGCAGTGTCGAATCATTGGACATGGTGTGGTGTTTTGCAGTGATTAATTCATTTAATTAGAGCTCGATAAAATTTTTAGTAAACTTTGATTATTCTTTGTGATAAGATAATCAATCATCAATGGCTCCACAGCCAATTGTGAACCTTGCCTCCTCCTGTACTCCTCCAATTCCTGATGCTTATAGTTTTTACGTCTTGCTTCATTCCATCCAGCCATCGGAGTTTGGGTCTAACAATGCTGCGTCTACCTTGTGGCTTTTGTGTGGAGAATCTTTTTTGGTATTCTCTCTTCACTCATTCTTTCTACGTGCCCTGCTCATCGTAGCCTTCCTTTTTTACTCCCTTTATATTAACTCGTGGCGTCTGCTTGTCTTCTTGTCTGACGAAAAAACTTTAGATCCATTTTAAACCCCTTTCCCGTGATCCAATAGAGC
This sequence comes from Agrypnia vestita, assembly GCA_016648135.1. NCBI lineage: Eukaryota > Metazoa > Arthropoda > Insecta > Trichoptera > Phryganeidae > Agrypnia > Agrypnia vestita. The sequence continues at coordinate 37,606 of JADDOH010002975.1, forward strand.
TGAAACTTTGCAAGCAGACTCGTGGCGACGATCAAGAAGATCTATCAAATTTTCGTAAAAAAATTTATATATTTTTGGATTTTTCAAATTTTGAATGTTTTTTTTCATACAACGTATTAAGTTGTATGAAAATATTTGATGAAAATGAATATATAAATCTGATTATAGTATAATTTTGGATTTTTGGAAATTTTTTATTACTCCCTTTCGTAGCGTCGCCCGACCGAAGCCCAAGGCTAAGCGAAATAAAAATGTTTCAACTAGTAAATGAGAAAGGGAGTATAATAAAAACTTGGTTTTTATGGGTTACTTTTTTAGATAAATTGTATCATGTTGGTCTCATTTTAAATATTGTAGACCTTCTCGTTGTACTGCATTCTCCAAACTCCGTTTATCTGTAGTGGACCGAATATTTTTTTGAGTATTTTTCTTTCAAATACAAGGGGACACATTTTTATCCTTTTTACTCAATACCCAGCTTTCAGAGCCATACGTTAATGCAGAACGTAATAGTGTCTTATAGATGGTAATTTTTGTTTTCCTTGACAACATTCGGGATGCGAGATGTCATCTTAAACCGAAGAAATATTAATTTTCCATGTGTATTCTATGTTTTGACTCGGTCGATGTATCATTTGCATTGGTCACTATTGGTCCTAGATAGGTAAAATTATTAATACATTTTTTTGTATATGAGCTTATAACAATTGTGATTGGGGCCTGGTTATTCATAACGGGCGTATATTTAGTCTTATTGGAGTTGATGCATAGTCTTATTTACTCAGTAGCTCTCTCCAGCTAAACAAATGTTTTCATCATCACACGTTGGAATCTACCAATAATGTCATTGTCATCCGCATAACATCAAATACGAATTGATTTGTAAAATATTGTCCCACTTATTTGAATTCCAGATTCTCTTACACACTTCTCCAGAGCGATATTAAAAAGTAGACAGCCTAGTGCATCGCATAAAATGGGTCTGAAGTTTCATTTTGAATCTGAACTCTACATTGCAACTGGGTCCTAGTGAGCTTTACCGTTCATATAAATAATTTAATACAATACTATCATCATCATCACTCTTGGTACTACAAACCTTGGTGGGTCTTGGCCTCCTCAATAATCTTCCTCCACTCATCTCGGACTAGTGCCAGCTCTCTCCAGTTCCGAAGCTCTAAGGTAGAGATGTCTTTGAGGACGTTGTCACTCCATCTTAATTTTCTTCGCTTCCTTCCTAAGCTCCTTCGCCCTATTGGCCTTGAGTTTAGCAGGGACTTTGGTGCTTGATGCTCGGAGATTCTCTCCACATGACCCAGCCACCGAAGTCTTCCCAGTTTTATAAATTTTGTGACGTTTGGCTGCTAAAACAGAGTATAGAGCTCATTGTTGTAACATCTGCGCCAAAGTCCATTTTCTAGAACGGGTCCGAATTTAAAATACAATACTATATGATTATTTAATATCTATTAATAATTTTACCTACACTATGTGCAAAGTTAGACAACTGTTTTCTAGATAATTTAATTTTAAAATGTCAAAAAATTTTTTTTCTTCCTTTATAATGAGTTTACTTATTGCAATTCATCAGCGTTATTTGACAAGAAAACATTATAAAAGGAATTTAAAAATTACTATGAAACTATAATGTACCAAGGCGATATATTATTCACGTTCTAACTAATGACCGTTTACTGAAAAGAGGGTGGTTTTCGATTAATTATCTATTGAGATTTAGGCCATCAACTCCCTTGTGAATCCGCGGAAAAGGTTAGTGGGACAATAAAAGTAAATAAGAGCATTCGTCGTTAACGGTATCTTATGCTGTTTTACAAATACAATTGTTAAAACACGCCAGCGAGAGAAATACACCAACTCACAAATACGCGTGATCTAGCCGATACGAGTGAACGGAATAGCGCGTCATCATTTGCCTCTTCTGTTGATTGTGCTTGATTCCATAGATTTTGCTAGGCGCTGGCGGTCAGTGTTGCCACGCTTAGCGTCTGGGACAATTTATTAAAAATTAACAAAAAATAAATCAATTAATAGGTAACATACTAACTAACAGGGGTAGGCAGATAAGATAAAACGCCAAAGCTTCTGTCCTGGCACACAATTTATGCTGCGTCCGCTTTCTCATGCCGCTCTTTGGCTGTTGAGGCTTTTAACAAGGATATCCTCCAATACCTGATTTATCTGATCAAATCTTTCGCAAACTGACTCTGTTTCTGATGACTCCAATACTCGCTTCATATTTGATTTTTAAATTTATTTTTTAGCAAACAGAAAATCAAAAGGTTGTTATCGAACCTGATAGATAGTTATAGAGTGACATTTTAATACAAAGTGTAAATAATTTATGAACATTTTGAAGATGAGATGATTATACAGTACACTCTTTATGATAAAGAAGTTAAAAGTAATTTTTATACGATAAACTAAGAAAAATATTTTAATTACAAAGAGATTATAAATCATGTTTTTATGATAAGGAAGTAATAAATTATATCTTTATTAAAGAAGAAATTAGAAATTGAACAAAATTTAGAGCTTCACTATTCCACAACTACAATTTACGAATGCGTCATAGGTTAAAAGTTATAAAACAAGCATATTTCAATAAAGATAAATTATAATAGTCTCACAGACGCGAAGCTCTTTATATGGGAAACGTGTATGGAAATCTTTAGGGGGATCAGAGCTTATAACCTGTATGAGCTAGGTTAAGTGATCACTTTATACAATGCAACGCGCACCAATTCCACCGTGAGATCATCCACACCTTATCAAATTTTTTTAAAGTTCTATATATTTTCTAAATTAGTTACTATCCTATATTCGAATGGACGGTGCTGGAGGCGTCTATGGTCCTTCCCATGGTATAGTACACATAGATTTTGTAGTTGGTAATGATACCTCTACATATATTTTTAAAAGGAGTAGTGAGCAATGTTCTTTTTAATGTATATATGATATTTTTACGAATTATTTAATACTGGCTGTGCCCGCTGTTTCGCACGCGTAGATTTTTAGTAACCTTTACTTATATTTTATCAATTTGTTTAGTAATTGACCTTAACATATGTCGTCGCGGATTTACAGCTTCTTTATAGAAAGTACATTTAAATATCTCTTACCGTCAAGGCAGCAATCGACCATTTAATAGACCGATTTTAGTTGGAAAATATGTCACCACGAAAAGTGTGGAAAATATGTCTACCCTGAAAGTCCACTCTAAATATTGGTGAAAGAATTTTTGAATTCGGATCAGTAGTTTCGGAGATTATCTCTTACATCCAAACTTACAAACTTAACCTCTTTATATATTCATATAGATGTACACTAGAATAAGCCTGAAAATAATTATTTTCAATTTCGAGTATATTTTCTTTACCATCCTCTTCCCGCTCATACATTCCATATGGTCAAACAATTTTAGCAATGCTTTCTTCGTTTTATCTACTAATCTACAGTCAAAATTATTTTCACTCTTAATTAATTAATTGAAAATAATTAACAACAAATTAAAAACGTTACAAAAATATTATAAACCCTCCGTGTTGTGGCAATCGACTAACGTATAAGCGCTCTAAAGGCAGAAAATCAAGAATTTCCCACCATTACAGAAAAAATAATTCGTAATTAATATGGACATTAAACGATATAATACTCATTAATACTTGAACATGGCAAAGATCATTACAATTAGAATATGGGTCTATCTTCTTTTTCATTAAACTAAATGAACAATAGCAAATTGAAATTGCCATAATTAATAATGATAGCGTGGTATTTGTAAAACCCCTGACGTCAGATACTTATGCCAGAGTTGATCAGTTTATTATCATTAATTTGACACAGTTATGCCGAAAGCGTCTAATCCACAAATCCCCCCATGTTTTTGAAAATTTTGTAGTAGTACAGTTTTTAAGTAGCACTTCTTGTATGTAGTTCATTGTAGTAGATAATAATATTAAGCATGCACAATGTTGTAATAATAATAAAAATTGATAATTTCTATAGCGAAATTTTCGTAAAAAAATCGTAACATTGTGTAGTATTTGATTTAATGAAAAAAGTGCGTTTTAAGTCTTCTTTTAAACACTGCTTCTGATGCACTGTTCCGTATTACGGAAGGAAGTGAGTTCCACGCCTTTGGGCCTGCCACCGCAAATGCCCGTTTACTAAACTTAGTCTTCTGGTAGTGGATGGTCGGTGCTATAACCCTTCCTGCAGCTGAAGTAGTGGCTGACTTCAGAGTTTGGCGTCTACTATTTAAAACGTCCGGGTTGCATAGCTCTTGAAGATACAGAGGCGCCATATTATGTGTCGACTTGTACATTAACCAACACAACTTAAACTCGACTTTTTGAGGAAAACTAAGGCAATGTAGTTCACGCAAAAGACATGTTATCATCATCATCTTCTTCCCCTTGTCTTAGTAGGGTCGGGGGGCCAAAGACTCGACAAGGTGCTTCCATGATCCCCTGTCTTGCGCTGCTTCTGATCGAGTCAACCAGTCCAGACCCATTCTGTTTTCAAATACATTTTTTTCTTGTCTCTCCACCGGCCGTCTTCCCTTCGGGGTTGCCAAGAGGATTCTTCTTGGTGATCGTTCTTCTGGCATTCTGAGCACATGTCTAAGCCACCTCAGTTGTGATTTTTCTATGCGCAGGAGTAGGGGCTCCATGCCGAGTGTGTGCCTTATGTCGGCACTTCTCACTCTGTCCATCAGTGTGACTCCCGCTGAGATGTTATATGCGAGAATTTTGATGCTCCATATACTATTCTTGCTGCCGCATTGAGAATGGACTGTGGTCACAGAACATCTATACTGTAGTCTATCCAGCTGGAATTTTGGAAGTCCAGCATAAATGCTATTACAGTAGTCCACACGTGACACCACAAATGCATTTATGAGTAAACGGGCGGCTTCAGGGGGAAGGTATCTCCGAATACTTTTAGTCTGTCTCAGATGATAAAAGCATGCAGTATCTTCAAGTGTGTGTTTACTGGGGTATTATGCCGTGTTGTTACGACCTTTCGGATCCCATTGCAGGGTCCATCATCAGGGCTGATGTATTGTTGTGAATGTTGGTGTTTGGTTAAGTATCGGCTTGCAATACCGTGCCGAAGTCATGATGTGTTGTATTGTGTTGTGTGCATGATTCATCTGTTGTCTGATCACTATCTCTGCGGAGTGTGCGACGAGAATGACTTTGAAGCGCCGGATACCAAGATGTTTTTAATTTGAGACCATCATCTCTATTAATATTTATCGGGTGCTTGTAGATTTCTAGTGCTTCCTCGATAAGACGCGTATGGTGACTCTTAGGCTTTCCAAGGATTTTCGTTTCGAATGCAAAATGATGGCCGGTATCCAGAAAATGCTCAGCCAGTGCTGATTTTTCTGGATGACCGAGTTTGCATGCCCGTTTGTGCTCGTTGACCCTTTTGGAAATTGTACTCGCCGTTTGTCCTACGTATACTTTATCGCAGTCTTGACAATCGAGTCTATACACACCGTCTGTTTCTAAGCGATCTCGATACCCCAGTAAACACAAACTTGAAGATTCTGAGTGGCTGTGAAAACCTAAGAACATTCTTAAAGCATACAGAAGTTCTACAATCAGTTCATTTCAAGTAGATTGTTGAATTAGATGAAGTGCGTTATGTTTCGTTACCTACTACAAATGTAGCGCACACTTTGTAGACTTCAAACTGATGAACGTGTGCATGTTGTAGTCGTAATTTCGAAATGTAGTTTTTCTCTTCTCTAAAGTTACCGGCTAATAATTTATATCAGCAATCCAACGCCGTGTTTCTTTATTGTAGAATAATGGTGAAGTGTAGAAACATTAAAAATGTGTACCTATGTCGTAACGTTGTTTGTACGTCATGGTATTTTCTTAATAGCTTTTCTGCTTACATGCAGGGCAAAGGAGAAGAACGTGAAAGAATGCTGCGCAAAGCCTGTAATTATATCGGCGATTATGGCATTGTCAGAAACATGGTTGCGTAATAATAAATTATTTGAAAATTGAACGCACGTTAATAATTTGTGAACGTGTAAAACCCGCGCGCACGTCATAAAATATCACAATTCATTGATGTAATCTTGATATTAATTTGTTTGTGAGTAGGTACACGCATATATTAAAACGTGTTTTTAATTGTAAATATTCTACTTTCTTTCATCCCGTCAGTGTTGAAATGTAACAAGAAACGGAAAAAATTCTTCTTCGAAAGTATTGGTAGTGTCTGGAATACATGGGAATAAACCTGAAACCTTAAAGGGTTACACCACACTGGAAGCCTGGAATTAAGGTAGTAATTGGTTGTTTTTTAAAAGGAGACGATTAATTATAAAAAAAATATATTGGCACTTATTAAAGTAGCATAGATTTATTTATTATAGTTAGTTTAAAAAAGTAACCCATAAAAAAAAGTTTCTACAATACTCCCTTTCTCATTTTCATATCTTTCGTATCTACCATATGCGTCGGAATCTCCATACAGCTTACTGATTTGTATGCAAAAACCATTAAAAATTTGAAAAATCCAAAATTATACCATATTTTTTTTTTTAACGAAAATTTTATAGATCTTTTTGATCGTCGCCACGAGTCTGCTTGCAAAGTTTCAGCTCGATTGGATCACGGGAAAAGAATTAAAAATCGATCCAAAGTTTTTTCGTCAAGCAAGCAAGCAGACGCCACGAGTTAATATAAAAGGAGTAAAAAGTAACCCATAAAAACCAAGTTTTTATTATACTCCCTTTCTCATTTATTAGTTGAAACTTTTTTTTCGCTTAATCTACGCGTTGGGCTTCGGTCGGGCGATGCTACGAAAGGGAGTAATAAAAAATTTCCAAAAATCCAAAATTATACTATAATCAGGTTTCGCGTCTACCAGACGCGTTTTAATATTTTCATACAACTTAATAACTTGTATGAAAAAACCATTCAAAATTTGAAAAATTCGAAAATTTACTAATTTTTTTTAACGAAAGATTTTTTGATAGATCTTCTTGATCGTCGCCACGAGTCTGCTTGCAAAGTTTCAGCTTGATTGGATCACGGGAAAGGGGTTTAAAATGGATCCAAAGTTTTTTCGTCAGACTAGAAGACAAGAAGACAAGCAGACGCCACGAGTTAATATAAAGGGAGTAAAAAAAGCCGCGTCATACCCATTTCCGTGGACCTCCTCCGCCTTGACTGAGATGCAATTTTTCCTAGTGCGCATTTGTTCAAGACAAAAAAGAAGATCAAGTACTTATTTGGAAATGAAATCAAAAATTTTCCAGAGCCTTAATATTTTAAGGTCACGGCGTACATATAAAATATGTTATAATATTAAAATCGTCACCAAATCAATTATAAATGCTCATTGCGTGTGTTTTAATATGAGCAAAAATAAAAAATGGCACCATTGTAGGTATAGTATAAATACTGTCAGGAGAGTCTTAAACAGAAGTAACTACACATTATCGAATTCTTTTGAACACTCTACATGAATTTAGAATCATAATCACTAGAAATATAGAGAGATACAGAGAAAATCGATCATTCTCGATGTATCGCGAACTTACTTTGTGTATATAAGCGATGAGGAGCCGAAGCGCAAATTTAGAGTTGTTTGACAAGTGACACAAGACTGTAGAAACTAGCGGACCTGCGCATTTTACCAGAGAAAAGACTAAGGGTGGGTAAATGAATTTTTTTTTAAAAAGTATCGAAAATAATCGACATACATTGCGAAAATATATCGATATATCGATATTTATCGATATAATTTTTTCAAAAATGTAAGGGGAATAAGCTTTTGGCGACCAAAAATAAAAAAAAAGGTCACCGGAAAAAATATATCGATTATCCGAGAAAAAATATCGATGACCAAAAAAAGGTCGCTAGAAAAAAACTGAAAAAAATACCCAAAAAAAGGTCACAAAAAAATATATCGATAAATCGAAAAAAATAAATCGATATATCAAAAAAAAAAATATATCGATATATCAAAAAAAAATATCGATATATCGGGATAAAATATAAAAGATACCCAAAAAAAGGTCACCAAAAAAAATATCGGTTATTCCAGAATAAAATATCGATATATAAAAAAAATATCGATATTCGATATATCGCGAAAAAATATATCGACGATAAATATCGATATTTTTCAAAAAAATATCGATATATTGATATATCGACATTTTTTACTCATCCCTAGAAAAGACCACAGTAGGTACTTACGTGCGAAACTGAGCGGAACGACCTTGCGATAGACGAAAGTGCAGCAAGTTAAAGAAGTACCTGTGTGGAAAATTCTAGTTACAATTAGTGTGAATTAAAGAACGGTGCTCCGACTAAATTCGTGTCTGGTGATTTAATTTAATTCATAAAATTTCAATTTATTTCAAGTGTTTAGTTTGCCTCCCATAACTACGATCCCGAGAAAATACAAAATGTAAAAAAGCAATAAATAAAAGAAACAATTATTGTATGTAAGACTAGCTTACCCGCGCGGCTTCGTACGTGTAGATTTTTAGTTACTTTTAGTAAAATTTTATTTATTTATTATTATTAACCTTAACATATAGATTTATGTCGTCCTGCATCTTTCTATAGAATTTTTGAGTTCTGCAATTTCTATATAGAAAGTATTTGAATATCTCTTACCGTTAAGGCAGCGTTCGTAAAAAAAAAGGCATCGCTCGACCATTTTTTTGTCGACTTTATTTGTAAAATAGGTCACCACGAAAAGCCTTTTTATTTTAACGGGATAATATGTATATAGCCTACGAGTATGTCCATCCTAAAAGTCCATTCTAAATATTGGTAAAATAAGTTTTGAAATTGTATGAGTAGTTTTGAAAATTACCTCCTACATCCAAACTTACAAACTTTATCTCTTTATATATTAGTATAGATTATCCAAAATCTTAGGTTTTCACTAATTAAAGTTACATTAAAATGCAAATGTTTGTTTTCATGACTTTTACGGTCATGAAAACAAACATACACTAAAATTCAACTTTCCCAATTACAATTGTCTTCTGCCTGCTTTTGCAACAAGTATTGTAGAATTAGTTTTTTTTGGAATTGGCCAAATGCTCTATCTAATTATATCTTTGATGTATACAAATATCAATAAACGTAAGAAAACCCGAAAAACGAAAAATAATGCAAAATATATAAAATTATTTTAAACATTATTTTATTTTAGCGTATTTTTACTCCCTTTATATTAACTCATGGTGTCTACTTGCTTGCTTGCTTGCCGGTTTACCGTCAAAAAAAACTTTGGATCGATTTTTGACCCTTTTCCCGTGATCCAATCGAGCTGAAAATTGGCAAGTGGACTCGTGGCGACGATCAAAAAGATATATCAAATTTTCGTTAAAAAAAATAATAATTATAGTATAATTTCGGATTTTTAGAAATTTTATTGGTTTTTTCAAATTGGAATCATTAGAAAAGTTTGATTAGCAACGGCGGCGGCGGCCCGATAACGTCGCGGAATATTTTCTAAATTTGAATTACTCCGTCGGTATACATAATAGGTACTTCACTACGAATGTCGAAAATCTAAATTGACTGACAAATGTTTTTAGAATTTAATCTTCAAAGCATGAAGTGTCTTATCAAAGCTCAAAACATCTGACATTTTAGAAATATATTAAATTTCTGTAAGTTTAGTGTTATGTTATATGTTTTAATTCGTCTTTAATTATTGTTACATTTTGCAAAGAAAGGGGGTATAATAAAAGCTTGGTTTTTATGGGTTACTTTTTTAAATGCGTCAGTTTTCATTAAAACTAGTTGTGCCCGCGCGGCTTCGCACGCGTAGATTTTTAATACACTGTTTGGATCGTCCAGAACTTTCAAGAAATTTATCAAATATACAGGAACCTTCTAGACACACCGACACATTCCGCCACTCAGTTTATAACCTTATAGAACTTTCGGGAATTTTCTAGAACCTTCTCCTTCCAGAACATTCTAGAGCAGATTTTATGACAAAACAATGTGCTAGTAAGCGGATTTTCGTCACCCACTCCCACCCACGTACAGCTACCCCCACCAAACTCGTATATTTTCGATGTGACACCAAGGGCTATCCACCACCATTATCACCGGTGGGTGGTTGTGGAGAAAACTTGGCGGGTAGGGAAACACGGGATTCTTTATATATATATATTGATTATTTTAAACATTATTTTATTTTAGCGTATTTTTGACATTAACGCGAAAGTTTTCATTAAAATTAAGTTCATCAATTATCGGAAGGCTTCAAAAGTGCGCCCGAAGAGTGTCGATACTAAAAATAAATCGGCATCGACAAATGCAGTATCAATCCGCTCTCCGGTGCATCGCGCGCGCTGGTGCATCGCAGCCAGGAGCGTCGCTTCGTCTATTTCAGACAGACTCATTGAGCAGTTCGTTCACTCGGACCAGATTGCGGTGACGTAACCCGCCTCTAGCTCGCCCGTCCAGGCGGGGTGCGCGCCCACAATCGTCTTGCATTACGCTGCATTTTAATGCACACACGCGTGACGCGTCAATTAGCAGCTCGACTTGCTGAATGGCGTGTGTCCCGGGAAACGTTGAAATTACTTTGGGTCACACACAAAAATAAGCCACAGATTTGTATACGCAGCCACTATTTCGTTCGCAGTGGGTCTCGTAAAAGTTAACTTATATGAAACTAGCTGGTCGTACCCGGCGTAAGGATTGAGTAAAAAATAAGTTTGTGAGGGAAAACAAAGGGTCCGCTGTTCTCTAAAAAACAATGTCATCTAATGTTAACATAAGTTATTGTAACATAACTGTAATACTTATATATATGGTATTTCAGACTTTTTTATAGATATTAATGTCCTCTATAAAACTGTAGTATATTACTTTGCTCTATTGGCAATAATTTCCGCAGCGTACGCAATATATATAATTTTTTCGTAATTTTTTTCACACGTTGGGTTACATTATCGAAGTTTTCATACGGATCCCTAACATTTTTGAAAATATCCTATAGCCTATGTTCTTCAAGGATAATGTAGGATTCTGAATGTGAAAGAATTTTTCAAATCGTTCCAGTAGTTTCGGAGCCTATTCAATTCAAACACACAATCAAATCTTTCCTCTTTATAATATTAGTGTAGATGTACACTGAAACGGGGTTTCAATCTTCGGTGTGTAAAGGTGTAAAGTTAAAAAAAAAAGCTTATTAGTGGCATGCGCAGTATTAACCTTCTTTAGCCCTTGCTTATTAGTGATGTGTGTACGCACATTGCTAGTAATAAGCATGCTAATGTCATTCACCATGAGAAGGGGTATCTTTTGAGCATGTGTGAACAGGCTTGCTTATTATGAGCATGCTTATGTCGTTCGCGGCTAGTATTGATTATCAATGCGATCTTCTCAGTCCGCGACAGATGAAACAAATATGGCGCGTTGGGGAGATGATAAAACATTACTTTTCGTGACTTATTATAGGAATCACGAATGTCTGTGGAATACTCGGTCACCGCTGTGTAGAAATGATTTAGCAAGAAATAATGTTTATGAATCTTTATTAAAAGACATGAATGATTCAAATCTTACAATAAAAATTATAAAAACTAAAATCAAAATTGTTTTGATTTATTGGTTCACTTGAATTTTCTATTTCAGTTTGCAAAGTTTCCATTTTGAACAAGAGCGTCTCTTTTTTATGACAAGAGCATGTCACTAATAAGCGTGTGTGTTTGCTTGTTAGCTTTGAGCATGCTTAAAATAAGCATGCAAAAAATGAGCAAGCCAGTAATAAGCATGTGTATCTATACCTTAAAGAAGCGAAATGTTCGAATCGATAACGCCGGCCGCACACTGGATGCGTTTTCGTACGAAATTGAGTAGCACGTATACGTACGAATACGCAAGTACATTCCTGACCTTCGAAGTAGTATTTAACATCGCACACTGTACACGATTTAGTAGTGCGTGTACGCACGTATAGATGCGACGTCCGACACGATCCGGATGTGTTCGGAAATTTTTTCGATTTCGTGCGATGGATATTGAAAAATTTGTCAATTTGATACATGACCACAAACGTTTGTGGGACCAAAGTGATTCAACTTATCACCTGCGTGACCATCAGCGCAGATCGTGGCGGAAAATCTCTGAAGAAATGAAAATACCTGGTAAATTAATTAATTTGGTTTAATGAAGGTGAGGTATAATTAAGGCCCGCAAAGCGGAGCAGTTTTCTTTATTTTTAAAACACCGTAGGATTGGTAAATTATTATGTTTTAATAAATTAGTTTGTGTCATTTTAAGAAGATATCCATTTCTAAAACATATAATATTATATGATATATTTCCTTACAAAAAAGTGATTAAAAACTCAATAGAAAATATGAGAAAAATTTGTCAATTTGGAAGACTTTGCCAGGCGATCGACTTAAGTATTATTCATTACTCAATACAAAAAAGTATTTGATTATATTTTATACTGTACTTTTGCCAGTATAACTTATTTACAGCGATCAGGTGATGTAAACAAGATTTGGCTGACACTAATAAATTTTATCCTTGACATTATCAACACCTAATACATTATAAATATACTACTGACTAATAATAAAGTGTACACACTGTATTTAAAACATTTAAAAATTACAGAGTCGAACTACGAAGCTAAGGGTTGAATAGGCGAATTAAAATTGTACGGGAGTAAATATAAAATACAATTTTCCAAATTTAATTAGTAATAAATATTAAATGACAGTAAAATAAACAAAATTTAAAAGAAACAATTGTGCTTACTGTAACGTAAATCATAAATCAATATCAATCAATATATATATTACGACGTGAAGTTCTGTTGCTCCCAACAGAACTCCTCGTCGCCACCAGCTTCGCTCAGTCGGAGAGGAATCGGACTCACCTTACTTCCACAATTTAAGCTCAGGGTACTTCCGGTGTCGTGTACGCTGCACTTCAGCTGTCTCTCACTTTAACTTATTTTAAGTTGCAACAGTTCAATGACTAGGGTAATACAACGAAACATTATTTAGATGAAGGGGAATTTATTCAAATAAATTTCAAACAGAACTTAATAATGCCACAGAAGGTGACAATTTTTTTCATGAAGTGTTTTTGGGAATTTTACACATTGAAACCCTTTTCTTTACAATAAATTGAGGCGAAGATTTAATTTACCACGCCTCGACATCAGCGCTAGCGGCCGCGTCATACATGGAGGGAAAAGAATAGAACTAAATACTTTTATACTACTTGCGGTGACGCAGCGCAGGTGTCGGGGCGTGGTATTCACATTCTGCAAATTAATGAACATCTGGGCAAAATTTCTATATCACATTTAAGACAATGAAGCTACAATAGTCTGGCACAAACACCGCTTCCGCACGTGCTTAGCAATGTTCCTTTTTTCTAAAACCGCTCGACCTGATGCACATGTTCTTGTATTTACGGAGTCAGATAACACGCAGCTCGCTCCAGGCGTGATGTGAAATTGATTATTAGAGAGAATTTGAATACCAGGCAAGTCGTGGTCTTTATTTTGCTGGCCTCGCATCTGAGGAGGATTGCTCCCTTAAGGGTCCAGAGAACAACCCCACCCCGAGGCTTTGGGCGGCCGATGCAGATGATTACCGGAACATCACCTCTGCAGCTGCCCCCCAGGCGTTGCAATGGATTCACCTTTCACTCCATGCTGCGTCACCTGGCCATGGCGCGAAGCGCTCCCGTGGAAAAACCCTCTATTAAGACGAAAGACATTATTAACAACCAATCATGTAATTTCACATGTTATCTTTATGCCACTTCAAATTGCGTCTCTCGGAATGAGCTTACCTATTAACACGAGGGTTCACAGAAAGGTTCACATCTCGCGTGCTGAAGTGTCAGATTCCGAATGCGCCATTTTGTAATGTCGTCCCCGCCGTTCGCGACCACTGTGAAACTATCCGCAGTAGACCAAAGACATTATTTTGTTCCATAGAGTGTTTGCGGCACCTACGCGGTTAGAAATCAATTTTTGGTGCAGATCGTTGGTGCGGGGATCGATAAATTCATTTTTTCAGAGGTTTCGCGAAGAGGTGTGACGAACAAAGGTTGCTACGTCACAATATATATATATATATATAAAGAAACACGTGTTTCCCTACCCGCCATATTTTCTCCATAACCAGCCACACCCACCCACCGGTGGTTATAGTGGTGGATAGCCCTTGTTGTCACATCGAAAATTTGCGAGTTTGGTGGGGGTGGATGTGCGTGGGTGGGAGTGGGTGACGAAAACTTGCTTTCTAGCACATTTTTTTGTTATGGGAAGGACGTAATTGCTTCAGATTGTTTCAAAATAGGCGCGCTGACTGTGACGGTGAGTCTAGAAAATTCCGGAAAAACCTGCTCTAGAAAATTCTGGAAGGAGAAGGTTCTAGAAATTTCCCGAAAGTTCTAAACCGTGTCGGGTAACTAGAAGGTTCCTGTACATTCGATAAATTTCTTGAAAGGTCTGGAAAGTTCGCGAAAGTTTTATGACGATCCAAACAGTGTACTAAAAATCTACGCGGGCGAAGCCGCGCGCTCACAGCTAGTCATAAATAAATTATAAAACGTTATATTTGTATGTAGGACACACATTATTTTTAATTTATTTTACACAATATAACGTGTAGGTTCTAGAAATACACAGGATCACTAAAATAATGATGAGCATAAGACACCTGCACACATGGCAATTGCTTACAAGACGGGCGCCCTCACAGACAACTGGACACAAAGTAATAAAAGTATAATTTAACGTATTATATAAATTTTTAGGTTAGGTTATGTACGGACCAAGACTGGGGAAAAGATTATGTTTCTTCATAATATTTTTTTCATGAACTAAATAATATTACTTAAGAATGTTCTTAGGTTTTCACGTCCACTCAGAATCTTCTGGTTTGTGTCTTCTGGGGTAATATGCCGTGTTATTACGACCTTTCTGGCCGACGTGGGTCCATCATCAGGACTGATGTGTTCAACACATCAACCCTGATGATGGACCCTGCAATGGGATCCGAAACGTCGGCCAGAAAGGTCGTAATAACACGGCACAATACCCCAGAAGCAGGCGCGGGCAATGGGAACATTGAAGCACGACTCTTTTGTAAACGTATATTTTGGAAAAAAATAGAAATCAAATATTTATGCTACAGATTTTTATTATATATCAAAATGTGAATAAAATGACAACAATTGTGTAGAAAAATATGTTGTATTTCGATTTTTTCTTCTAAATAATTGGTCACGTAAAAGTCATGCTGCGATGTTCCCACTACACGCCCCTGCCCAGAAGACATAATATTACTTAGTTGATGAAAAAAACTCGCGAAGTTATGAATACATGATGCGTAATTGCGTGATTGTGAACATCCCGAATCACAAAATTTCCGGAATCTCTGTCAAAAGTGTATTTATTTTGTTGATGTAATAATAATAACGCACTAAAGTGATGTATTTTCGTCTTTATTCTCATATTTCATATGTTCATTTATTTTATGACTGCGTTTATGTTCTTTTCTCAATAATTTGAAGTCGTGTTAAAATTTTGTATCACTGTTGCGGCGCCTATATGTATAAGAATCAAAAGAAAAAATAAGAAAACAAAAAGGGGAAAAAATAAAAATTCTTACAATACAACAGAAACCTGTATAACGTGTAGCACAGCTGTGTGCAATTATGTCTGTTTTTACTCCCTTTCTTTCAACTCGTAGCGTCTGCTTGTCAGCCGAATTTTTTTTGATCGATTTTTAACCTTTTTCCCGTGATCCAATCGAGCTGAAACTTTTCAGGCAGACTCGTGGGGACGATAAAAATGATCTAGCAAATGTTCGTTTACATTTAAAAAAAAATTATAATATAATTATAGATTTTTTGTAATTTTAACGATTCATATATTGTTTAATTTTCGAGCCCGACGGGTGGAGTAGGCGCGAAACCTGTTTCAATGAGAAAGGGAGTATAAAAAAAACTTGGTTTTTATGGGTTAGTTTTTTCGATTTCTTAGTCGTGTTTTTCAAATTATTAACTTTTTTTTTAGGTAATTTTTTTACCTTACCACCCCGGATAATCGACAATCTGCTTTGTGGGACTATTTTTCCGTTCTTCAGTTTTAGTAACAAATAATTAGAGAAATCTGTAATCAACAGATAAGTATTACCCCTTTTGTCTGAGCATTATAAATTTCGCAAATAAGTCACTCGATCGTAAAATTAACATACTTTGGCAATGAAATAAAGTCTCTAAATTTAAATCTCTCGCTGAATTCTTATCGAGCGAAAAACAATTATTTATTATTTTTATGCTTTGATAAATATTCATTTAAATTAGAATGTAAACAAATACTTTTAAGGCCCGTGTTCTTTAAATCACTAGGTATTGACTCTGAATTTGGGTCTGAGAATATGATCTTCTTCATCCCCCTCCGGATGTCCCCAGGTTGATGTGACAAATGAACAGAGGTGGAAAGTTTTTATTTATTTATTGAGGAATCTTACAGTTTTCAGCATTATAATGTTAGAGCACAGTGTAAGTTGCATAAAACAATCACAAAGATTCACAGACGTTTAAGGTGTAGTAAATCAAGTACAACGTTGGATAAGATACTATTTGGAAGCTAAGATAATATATTATAGTAAAACAATGGTGACAATTGAAAATAATAAAAAAATGAAGAAAAAGAAGAAGAAAATCGCCCCAATTAAAGAAAAAAACAAAGAGAAACGTCTACGATGGTGTGGTCACGTCCAGAGACGCCCAGAAGACCATATGGTGAAGCTTGCCAACGACAAAACGCAAACGTGGACGACGGCCCGTCACTTGACTGACGATGGTCGAAAAATATCAACTCGACGAAAGCGTAGCACAAAACCGTGCTCAATGGGACTAACTATCTAGGAAGAGAAATAAGAAGAATGGTAATAAATGAAGAAATGAGTTAAATTATTGAGTGTTGATAGTAACACGGGAATAGGGATGGGAGAAAAGGGTGAGGAGGTAGCAGTAAATAAATGTATATTATAGATGTCTCACAGATACGAAACTGTATTTTTATGGGAAAGTAGCTATAGAAGCCTTTGGGTGTACATAGGGCTTACGACCTATCGTACGGCTGGCTTAAGTGATCACTTTACACAATGTAACGTTTGCTATTTTCATCAATGATAGAATACCATGTCTACTAATTTTTGGAAGTTGTATATATTTAAATTATAAGCCACGTTTCACATATGAGTTGTGACAAACCTCAGTGCGGCCGGCACCAAAGCTTTTTCATTCCCCTTAAATGACCACAGATGTCGTTAATGAGACGTACTTTCCCAAACTTTCCCATAAAAATACAGTTTCGTCTCTGTGAGACATCTATACAGTGATTGATTAATGATGTCCCAGTGACAAAAATTCAGTACTGTTCTGAAGAATTTGGACGTACTCAAAATATTCTGGAGGTAGTAGTAAGTTATAGCACAATACATATATCTTAAATTTTGTTTGACTGTTTCTTGTCCTCGTCGAGGCTCAAAGATTCGACAAGGTGCTCCATTTTCCCCCGTCTTTTGCTGGTTCCGTACGTGTTAACCAGTCAAGACCCAGTCAATATGCTATTTCTCTATTCTCTGGTTTCAAATTTGCACATACAAAGTATTTTAATAAAGTATTCAATGCAGCGAGCGATCTTTGGCAAATGCAATCAATTTCATATTTTCGATACGGATCCATTAATCGCGGAAGCTGACCACGCTTGGACGTGGATTAGTGCAGTGGCGTACACAGAAAGCTTTTAACAACCAATTTAATTTTAGCCAAACAAAAACAAGTAGATTCCTGCCGAAATCGTGAGTGGAAAATGTTTCAACATGAATGTTGTTATATCAAACAATAGTGGTATGGAGATAAGTGATGTCAAAGTTTTCAATTTGTTTTTAATTATTTGTAATATTTATCTTCTGTTTGAAAAAGTAATTTGTATTAGATTATTAAATTTTTTTCGCTTTAAAACAAGTCAATTAAAATAATTAAAATCTTAAATTAAACTAAAAATTTAAGTAAATGAATTTACAATTATGTTTTAAAGACGAAAACTTCTTCTTTTCTTTTAGTATATCTGTTGAACTGTTATATAGAAAACATGGCATGACGAGGTCCAGCTATCCCTCCATCTTTTCGGTGGTCTTCCCGGTGGGCGTCGTCCAGGGGGGTTTCATTCGCTGCTGTATGCACGAGTCTGTCACTGTCCATTCCCCAGATTCTCCTACTGGATCTATTCCATCGTGCTATGTCCTCTATTTTGGAGGTTTTCCTTATGCCTGCATTTCGGACACGATCACGTAGAGTTTTTCCAGTAATGAATCTCAGCCAATGTTCCCTGCAAAGTATGCGCGTGTGCGCGCGCACACCTACCAAAATGTCTCCGCACAGTCAATATTATAAAAGAAAGTTTCCTTTGCCAGATTTTACCTACTTTCTAGTGTTTTTGCTTTGGGGCATTGAAATTGGTCCATTAGTATTTGTATTCCGTTTAAAAAAGTAGACAAAATTCGGAAAAAGATATTTTATGTAGATTAAAATTTAATAAGAATAATTATGAATAAAAATGAAAAAATTACATTTTTATAAATTTTAATTTTGAAAAAAAAAACAACATTCAAATATATAGATTAAATATAAATAAAATAGATTAAATATAAAAATTCTACAAGTTTAGTATTTAATATATTATACCAACGAATATATTTTTTCTTTTTACTTCCATTCTTTTAACTCGTGGCGTCTGCTTACTTGCTTGACGAAAAAACTTTGGATCGATTTTTAACCCTTTTCGCGTGATCCAATCGAGCTGAAATTTTGCAAGTAGACTCGTGGCGACGATCAAGAAGATCTATCAAATTTTCGTTAAAAAAATAATAATTATAGTATAATTTTGGATTTTTAAAATTTTTAATAGTTTTTTCATACAAATCAGTAAGTTATATGGAGATTCCGACGCATGTGGTAGACACGAAACCCAAAAATGAGAAAGGTAGTATTGTAAAAACATGGTTTTTATGGGTTAGTTTTTTTCTTTTTTATTTATTTCAAAAATTGTCTTTGTTAGCGTTGTTATTATATAAAATCACTGTGATTAATAAATACCCTAAAAAAATATGTTTAAACGAAAAATTGTATGTGTGTTTATGGGGGAGGGAGGGGTGTAAATTTATTGCACTGCCACTGCACAGATGCGTCGAAGATCCGCACACACAATTGGAAAATTAGAGGGAACGTTGATCTCAGCACTTTCATTTCAATGTTCTGAGAAGTCTTTTGGTGCGGACAGTGTCAGCCCGCGTATCTACAACATGTCATAATAGGTCGCACGCGTGTCTTGTATATCTTGACTTTTCTTTCAATATGCATATTTTTGTTCTTCCAGACCAAGTTCTTGAGACACTCTGAGACGGTGGACGCTTTATTAACTTGTTCTCGGACTTCAGTATACAGATCGCTATGGCTGTTTCCTCCAAAATATTTATGAAATAATTTGGCAAATCAGTATAATGAAAATGTCTTCAAAATTGGAACTGTTTTTATATTATGTACCTACTTATTGAATAAAATTGTGTGTTTTTTTAATTATTTTATGCGAGTAAGAACTCGAAAATTTATAGTTTAAATGAGGAAATGTTTGGAACACTCAATATCAAGAAATAATAAAAGGGAAGATTTTAAGAAAAGCGGGAGCATTTTTAGTCATTTTTCTAATCTAATCAGTTGGTCAGAGAGCATTTTATTTGCATTATTTGAATCAGTAATACGTAGCTTCGTGCCGGTTTTTAAATGTTTATTTCATTCAGTCGCTATTTTTGAAGAATTTTCCCTTTGGTCGCTTAATTTGTAATTTCATTTCGTGTTTTAATCTTTATTTCGAACGATAAAAGAATCGGTTGGTTCCAGCCAGGATCCGGGAAGAGATTTGAAAGTCGTGTAGACATTGATTAGTCTCTTTTCCCGGGGCTGTAACGAACCACGGCTACAAATTTTTCTTTTAATGTTAAGAATATTAAAAAAAGGATAATAATTGATATTGGGAAATTGATCTTTTAACATTTTACAAGTTTATTTTGGCAGAAATCTACCCGGAAAGTATTGCGGGCTGGCTCTGTATATTTCCCCTTTTATTTTCCGGATTTCTATTTTTATTTCTTGTCTACAGCCCACACACCTGATAAACATCCTTCATCATTCAATACCACTGTAAGTGCTAGAAAAAGCTTTCAAACTTGACATTTTGGAAATGTACCGCAAGCCACTGGATGTACTATCTGCAACGCCACGTTTTTGCGGGCACGAGGCGATCACTGCTTCTTGTTTACGGAACCGCCCGCTATTCTGATGGCCGTCATTGAAGAAAGGAAATGCATTAAGGAATGCAACGAGCTGCGCTGCTGCATTTCCAAAACTCAATATCGTCGAGACAATTTCAAGAAAAGAAAATGTATTCCTTTGCTAGCGAAAAAATGGATACAGTAGTTTAAAAGAAAGCAACTGTAGTTGTTGATAATAATTCAGTTAAATTCTATTAAATTTATGATTGACACATACATTTTATCTATATTTAAATAGAAATACTATCATAGACAAAGAAAAAATAATTTAATTGAGATAATTTTGAGATATCTCACAGAGAAGAAGCTATATATAGTAAAGTATGTTTGGAAGTCATTTTTGAGCATTTACTGGGCTTACGATCTTATTATTATTATTATGAAAAATTTCAGTCATAGATGGCGATAGCATAGTTGTATAGAATAAAGTGAGCAAGGTACATAAATACCGTTTATACAACTTTTCAAATTTGATTGATGTGTGGTTGATCATGAGTGGAATCGGTGAACGTTACATAGTGTAAAGTGATTACTTAAGCCAGTCAACGACAGGCCGTAAGCCATATGAATGCTCAAAAAAGACTTATATACTTTCCTTTATAAATAGCTTTGTTTCATCATTAAGTAATATAAATTATAGAGTGAGAGATCTATAATTTATATTAATTGATGAAACGTATATGGACAAAATCCACTAATTAAAACTTTTTTAGGCCACTATTTATTAAATAATCAAGATGTTTCAGGGCCAATGGTTCCTTCATCGGGATACAACATATGTGGGGTATAAAAACAAAGCCAGCAATATCAAAAAAAAAATGTGTTGAATGCAGTCACCGAGGATTATAAATTAAAAATGTACTTACAAAATAATGTTTCCTATAAATTTATAGACTATGTTTTCTATAAAATTTCAAATTCAGCGCATTATAAAATAGTAATCCTCGATGATTGCATTGAATTTTTTTGGATATTGCTGTCTTTTCTTTTATACCCCACATATGCTAAAATTAAAATGGGAAGTATAGACATAACTATTTTGAATTTTCTAAACAGATTTTGGAAAAAAAAAATATTTTAATATTAAAAAGGGCTAAGAAATTAATTAGAAACGTAGGATTACTTATAGATAAATTAAAAAATAAGAAAAACAGTAAATATCAAATTAATTATTTTAAATAATCAAATCATTTTTGAAAATAGTAATATTTCAATTTTAATTTGAGTACATGTTGCATCCAGTCGAAGGGACAATTGGCCCCGAAACATGTTGAGTATTCAGTAAATAGTGGTTTTAAATACTCTTTAATATTAATAATAATGTTATCACAAAATTTTTCGCTGCCATTAAGAAAAAAACACAATTTATTTCAAAAGGTATCACGCCACAATTTATGGATCATTTTATTCGGAATTAAAGCATAAAAATGTAGGGTTGTTGGAAAAATTCTGTCGTATTTTGATACAGTCGGATGTTGGACGCCGAGCTCAAATCCAATCTCCTTGGATGCTGGATATGCATTTTTCTTCAACATGGATTGCGAAATCCGTATCCAGATTGCCAATCTCCTTCTAGGTTAATATCTCCGGAACGGAATTTACAAATCATCTTTGGCGTGTACGAACTCACATATGTACTTAATACTGCACATAAGATTTCACATACCTACAATCCACTGTTGCCTTGGTGGAATTATTTGTCTTTAATATACATTTTCCGCTGACATTTACAACTTGCATCATCAAAATGTGTGTGCATCAAAATACGCTAGAAATATCTAGAACACGAGCGGTTATAAATTACGCAGAAAACGCGCACCGAGGAACGGTTTGCTTTGAAGTTTAATAGAGGCCACATATAAAGCAATAATATGAACGAATCAAAGCGAACATAAAATACGAGAGTACCTACCGAACGAGCGCTCGATAATGGATCAGTGTGATAAGACACGGCGCATAAAGTCTTCCACAGACGGGCGAATATTCAAGAATAGACAAGTATAAAGTGATACAGACAAGTAGAAGATTCTCAAGTGACTAGTGACAATTATTGTGAACTTCACAATAGTGCTCGAGTTAAGTTCGTGTACAGTAACTTTTCGTAAATAATTAAACATTTATTAATTTTGAATATTTCATTTGTTTCCCACAGTTGCCATCCCGTGATGATACTTAGAACAGTCTATTTTTTCATTCAGCCCATACAAACTTTTTATAAGTTGATCAATTGCACTTGAATTAAATATAAAACTAAAAAAAAGATTTTGTAACATAGACTGTAGTGTATGTAATATTTAATATATATATGTTCTAATGTTCACTTTTCTAGGAATGTCCTAATGTTCACTTTTCTAGGAATCAAATGTCTGCAGTCAGTAAATCTGGGTTCCAAAGTAAAACTCCAGAATAGTCTTCTTGGAATTATTGTTCCATACAAATCAGATTAATATGCTGCGCCAAATTATAAAAAGCGGTTCCAATTAGCTCTCGTAGGACACCGCGCGCCCCTTTTATTCCCTTTTCTCTCTCGGACAGACGTCCATCCAAATACATGACACTAATTAAACCATATCAAACCCAAGTATTTGCGACATTAAATATTATACAGGATGTATTCCTGCCTTGATAATGAGTCGAAAATGTTCAAGAAACCCTGACCATAGTTATGTAGGTATGCAATATCAAAATTTGCTTTTTGTTTTCAATTTCTGATTCAATATTCTTATTTTATGTTAAATTTTTGAGTATCATTAGAGCAACTTAAAAAATTATGAAAAATTCATTCGCTTTAATACAAATCAAATATAAGGATAAAAATCTTCTAAAAATTAAAAATTCTGATTCAATATTCTTATTTTATGTTAAATTTTTGAGTATCATTAGAGCAACTTAAAAAATTATGAAAAATTCATTCGCTTTAATACAAATCAAATATAAGGATAAAAATCTTCTAAAAATTAAAAATATTTTTTTTTACAAGTTTCTTATCATTTTATTTGAGTTGTATTGAAGCAAATGAATTTTTCATAATCTATATAAGTTACTGCAATGATAGTTCAACTTTAAAAAAAAAATAAGTCAGAAATATTGAGAAAAAGATGCAACATTTGATATTACATACCTCCATAAACATTTTCGAATTATTATCAAGGCAGAAATCCATCTCTAAAGGTTTTGCTATTATCTATGACACACCCTGTATTAGAAAAAAATCTAATAGATAAAACGTATACTCAAATTGGGATTTCAATGGTCTCGAATAGCTTTTTACAATTAATAGATTCAATTGAGTACATACTTATATAGATATAATTGAAATATTCATGTTGATAATGTCTATCGTATTAGACAAGGTCACTGTTACAGCAATGTTGGCAAAACAACGATTATAATTGACTAATGAAGGACCTACACGTGCCACCAAAATCTAAACAAAGGAATCCCAACATATCGTCAAATTCGTGATAAATACTTTAAATTCGTGATGAATAATCCTGCTCGTTTTGGTAAAAAGGGCAGTTATGAATCACATTGTGAATAAGTTATGTCCCATCATTTCTATCTTGATCAACAATAAAAAATATCCACCGGGTTTGGCCAAAAGTATCACGTAGAAGATTTCGTCTGTGTTCTTTTTACTTTTTTCTCTGAGTCTAATGTTGTCACGGAATCGTGAAAATGGGAGACGAGTGAACATTTGAAATTAGTTGAGGAGTATAAAAGTATAGGCAGCAATATATAAAAAATATTTTGAATGGAGTCACCTATTATTACTAATTTATAATGTACTGAATTTGAGACTTTATGAGAGATATAGGTCTATCCTTTCCAAAATCATGTTCCGAATCACCATTAAAACCAAAACCAGTTATATCCACTGCAACAAAAGGGTGTTTCACGTGACAAAATGGCCGCTTCATACTTAGCGCTTGTTCAGACACAGCGGGAACCGTGCCGTTTCAGAATCGCATGAGATCCGTGCGGGTCTCATTTACCTAGGTTTGTATGTGATCGTTCAGACACAACCGTGCGGTTAGTCAACCGCTGCGGTGCCCGCAACCCAACCGCTAGAAAATAGACCCGCACGGCGCCCGCACGATCCTATTACTATAGGGCCTTACGAGAGCGTTCAGTCACATTGCGGGCACCGCACGGTTCCATGTCACAACAGGAGCACGTGTGGATTATATTCTCTTTTCTATGGTTATGGATCGCTTTGACACTGAATTTTTTATTGATGAAGTGGAGAAAAGACCTGTAATATGGGAGAAAAGACCTGTAATAGTGTGAGGATTACTCAAATATGCCAAGAACCAAGCTTGGCAGGAGTTGGTGGAGATATTTGGAAATGGTGGAAAAAAAGAGTATTTTAGAGAAGTATTCACCAAAAATGAACTGACAGAATGATATTTATGTGTCTTGCCATGGAACACGGCCGTCGTTAACAAAGTAATGAGCGAATATATCTCTGATATTCAAAGATGGAGAACGGCACCAGAACTGTCAAACTGACGTTTATTTTCGCGCGCACAAATCGCTTATTAACCGCGGCTGTGTGAACAGATGACACAAATCGCGTGTTTTGAAACGCGATTCTGAAACTGAACGGTTCCCGCTGTGTCTGAACAAGCGCTTAAGTGAGAGACTAAAACATCATATCAAAGACAGGAATATCCAATTATGTGAATAGCAAAGCAGCAATGTACACTCTTTGGTAGCAAAAACAATAATATCTATATTTAAAAGTTAAATATTTACTCGTATTTGCACACGTCGATAAAAGGAAAATTATGGTGGGAAAAACTTATTTCCAATAACGCGTAGATTTCATAGATTCCAGAGAAATTTCCTTGATAAGTAACAGGTTTTTGTATTTATCTTAAAAACACCTCAGTGGGATATTGGGACATATGTCTCAATATCCCACTGCCCCTCAATTATAGTTTTATTTTGTCTCCACAAGTCATTGGACACGAATTTAATCGGAGCACTGTTCTTCACTCTAATTTTACATTTATTACTCGAGATTATTTCATAAAGATGTAGGTAATTATTTTTTAATTTCGCTGTTTTCTATCGTTTGTATAGATTTTTCAAAATTTTTTGTATCGATATTTAATATAAAATTAGCGAGTTACCTTGTTGACATCTGTAGAATATTCCACCTGGTCTTATAGATGATTTTTTATGAATCTGGATGGTCTTGGTCTTCTCTAGACTTTTCTTCCATTGATCTCTGTTTTACGCCGTTTCTGCCCTGATTTGGAACCCGAATCCAGATATATTTTTGAGGACATTATAGGTCTATCTTAGCTTAGACTCGGATCTTTCCCAGCTTTTGCAGGCTGTTGGTTTGATATTCGGTAGTATGTTTGGTCCTCCAAATGACACAACATCAAAATCATCCTCTTCAAACATAGAAAAGTAAGGACGTATTTTTTAAACACTAATAAGATATTTATTTTTATGATTCCAATTTTTTAGCAATATCCTTTATATGTGTAATGAGATCCTTCTGAATTATTAGCATTACACTAGAATACGTCTGAAAATATAATTTCAATTATTTTCAGTCCTTTTTAGAGCGATATTTTCATTCAGAATATTTTGAGTTTGTTCAAATTTTTCAGAACACAGTACTTTTTACAGTACAGTAAAGTTGAAATGATATTTTTAGGCGTATTCAAGTGTAATGATAATAATTTGGAAGAATCTCATTACACATATAAAGGATATTGCTAAAAAAATTCCAATCATAAAAATAGATATCTCACTAATAATGTGATTAAAGATTAATGATGTGACAAAATGCAGTACTGTGTTCTGAAAAATTTGGACAAACTTAAAATATTCTTTTAGTTAGTTTTTTTTTAAATATTACTGCAAATTAAAAGTACTATGATTTATGATAATAAATTTGTATTTATTATAGTCGTGACCGAAATATAATAATGAATTGAATATTTGTGAATGCGATAAATGCATAAATGCGATAATTTTATTAAATGCAGAAGATATAAAAACTCCTTACTAAGTTCAAATAAAAGACATTGAGGTTAAGTTTTTAAATTATATATAGAAAAGAAATGCATTATTATTATAAGTAAATAATTAAATTAATAGGTCATACTTAGTGAGGGGTTAAAGAAAAAATTGTGTCAAAACCATGCATTATGTGTGTATCATATTATGTATATTTAAGGATATATATTTCAAAAATCTGCAGATAAATTTTTATAAAAAAATATTATTAAACGGATGAGATACAGCCATTATGCCAGATTAATTTTCAAAGAAAAAAAACTGGTTTTGCCTTGAGCAATCCTATTCGGAAGAGGATAATTTAATATAAAAAAACCTAAATTATTTTTACACATCATGAACATGGCTCAAAAAATATTTCCAAAAAATGGCAAAGGTTAACGGAAAAATTACGATTTAATCTTCAGGATGTTTTTTCATTGTTTGGGGAGCCCTGGTTTCCAGCAAAATTACAGACTTTGTGTGTAGTCTGGAGTTATTGTGGACACGTGTAAGAGCCATCATGCCGCGGGGGAATGTTTACGTATAATGCTGGCTTACCATTCAAATTGTTTCGTATTTTTAGCATACTCGTGGAGCCATAGAATGGCACTAATGAAACCTAATTCCAGCATTATGCTAGATTATTTATCCGTCCAAATAAAACATCTCATAATAAATGAGAATTTTATTTTTGGGTACGAAGGTCTTATCACTCCCTTTATATTAACTCGTGGCGTCTGCTTGCTTGCCGTCAACAAAAACTTTGGATCGATTTTTGACCCTTTTCCCGTGATCTAATCGAGCTAAAACTTGGCAAGTAGACTCGTGGTGACGATCAAGAAGATCTATCAAATTTTCGTTAAAAAAAATTAATAATTATAGTATAATTTTGGATTTTTAGAAATTTTATTGGTTTTTTCAAATTGGAATCATTAGAAAAGTTTGATTACGGCGGCCCGATAACGTCGCGGAATATTTTCTAAATTTGAATTACTCCGTCGGTATGCATAATAGGTACTTCACTACGAATGACGAAAATCTAAATTGACTGACAAATGTTTTTAGAATTAATCTTCAAAGCATGAACTCAAAGCTCAAAACAACTGTTATTTTAGAAATATTTTAAAAAACTGTAAGTTTAGTGTTATATTATATGTTTTAATTCGTCTTTAATTGTTGTTATATTTTACAAAGAAAGGGAGTATAATAAAAACTTGGTTTTTATGGGTTACTTTTTTTAAATATATTTTATATGCCCAATACACTACGTCCCTCGTTTTCAGTGGGCATGACACTACTTTCTCATATCGGGGGTTTCAAGATCGATTCCCGGTGAAAACACGATACATCTATGCAGCGCTGTGCAGTCAGTACTTTGAAAAAGCTGTACTTAACTAGAATTTATGCAGAATGTAATAATGACGAGATGGCAGAATAAGAAAGCATCACTCAAAATGACCAGGCTCATCTCGTAAGTTCTCAAAACGTCGCGACGCGACATTTAACCTATATAAACGGGACCCGGCCGGGCGCTGTACAATCAGTTTTTGCGTTGTTGACGGCGAGAAAATGCCACAGAAATCCACAAGCAAACCATGCGTCGTGTGTTGCTAGTGCGTGAGGGATATTAGCGATAATAAAACAAAATAATACCTACGTGCGAAGTTGAACAGAATATTCGAGAAAGTGATCGATGCAATAGAATGTGCTCTAGTAAGGTTTATGTCTAGTATTTTTTTGGTAAAACCTTGAATTATTTTATTGTTTCATAGCCTTCCATAGTCACGTCCCATGACAATATTAGTATCACAGTCATAAGGCTTAAGATAATCTCTGGTCATTATAAGAGAGATTTTAAATACAAAATTTTATGTGTGATTTCAAAGCTTTGTATAACGAATAATCTATTTTTCTTTGGTCGAGTATTTATTGAGATATGATATCATGGATTACTCGAAATCCAAAATCGCTCGATAGTCAGAGATTTGAGGAACAGTCAATAGGTTCATGTAGATTGTTGATGAGAGTTCTTATGAATTTAACAATTCTTTCGTCGTTCTGAGAAATGAATTAAAGGGAATTCTCATAAATTTTTCGTAAAAAAACTTGTAAAGTTGACACATCTGAGTAACAACGAAGTGCGATATTTTGTGCGTATAATAAAAAATATCGTCGGCCTATATCTATTTTCACGTAAGACAAGTTTGTCAAATTTTTCAGAAGAGGGAGAAAACTAAACATTTTTCCCATTTCTTACACGCTGTAAAAAAATATTGTGTTAACTCCAGTTGGTTAACTAACAAACAGAGCTGACCACTGAAATTGATTGACGCGGAATTAGAATGATAAATTATTATGTATTATGTTATATTATTCATATTTTTAATATTTAAAGCATTATCTTTGTGGTCAGACTTTTTAACAAAATGTTACTTATGTTAGCATAATACCACTAAAAATTCCTTTTTTGTCAACCGGTTTCGAGACGTAACCCGTCTCTTCATTATGACAACCACTACACATGCGTGTTACTCTAACTGAAGGCCAACATGCACAGTGCATGTTGGCCTTTAGTTAAAGGAACACGCATGTGAAGAGTATGGATGTGGTGTGTAGTGATATTTACATGCTAGTGTAGTGATTGTCCTGACAAAGAGATGGGTTTCGTCTCAAACCGGTAGACAAAAGAGAAATTTTTAATGGTTATATACTAACATAAATAATATTTTGTGTTATGTTACATGATTTTATAGGTTTTCCCATAGAGGCTGCAAATTTAAAGTTTTGAAATAGCGACAGCGTGTATTGAGGTCCGGGGAATTATCAACTGGATGCCTAGTAATTGTCGGCTGTTTTTTTAGAGACTTTTTTTTAATTTGACGCTTAATTTATAATTTAATATCATGATTTATAATAAAATATCAAATTATAATTAATATCAGATTTTAATTTGGATAAATCCTAGATTGTGGCCATTTTAAGAGATTATTCTGTATAGTATCTTTGGTATAGTTGAGTGTCCTGATTTTAAAATAAAAAAAATAACCCATAAAAACCAAGTTTTTATTATACTCCCTTTTTTTGTAAAATATAACAACAATTAAAGACGAATTAAAACATGTAACGTAACACTAAACTGACAGTAATTTAATATATTTCTAAAATGTCAGATGTTTTGAGCTTTGATAAGACACTTCATTCTCTGAAGATTAAATTCTAAAAACATTTGTCAGTTAATTTAGATTTTCGACATTCGTAGTGAAATACCTATTATGCATACTGACGGAGTAATTCAAATTTAGAAAATATTCCGCGACGTTATCGGGCCGCCGAAATCAAACTTTTCTAATGATTCCAATTTGAAAAAAACAATAAAATTACTAAAAATCCGAAATTATACTATAATTATTAATTTTTTTTAACGAAAATTAAAAAACGTCGCCACGAGTCTGCTTGCCAAGTTTCAGTCCGATTAGATCACGGGAAAAGGGTCAAAAATCGATCCAAAGTTCTTTTTTGACGGCAAGCCGGCAAGCAAGCAGACGCCACGAGTTAATATAAAGGGAGTAAAATTGACGCGCAAATAAGTATTAAAGAAAATATTACACTTTAAAGTTTTGAAAATTGCACCGTATATTTTGACACTTGGCAGACCTTATCTGTGAAGTTTAAATCAGAGACAAGGTTTATATGACAACAATTTTATTTATAGACAATACCAAATGTTTCCGCAGATTATAGACGGTAGTAACACGATAAATACTGAACGTAGGAAAGGTTGGGTTATTGGGTTTGGTTTAGTTAGTTTAGGTTAACATTTTTTTATTAGATAAAATAAGATAATTAAGGTTTGCTTAGGTTAGGTTTGGTTTGCTAAATATAGGTTAGGATTTTTTTATTAAATTTAATTAGTTAATTTAGGTTTGTTTAGGTTAAAAGTTATTAGGTTTAGTTTATTTAATTTAGGTTACTGGTTTATGGTTTGCGTTTCGAAATTATTATTGCATAATATTTTTTTATTGCTCATGGTTTGCGTTTTGCCATTAGTATATCTTTTTTCTGTGGTCCTTAAAATGATTCATATGGTGCAAATTTCAAAACTTTACTGTGTAATATTTTCTTTAATACCTGATACTATTTGTGCTTCAATTCTGTTTTATTTTGAAATCACGACTTAATTATATCGATGATACTTACTTTCAAACGGATTTGTTATAATGACCAGAGATGCGACTTATCTAAGATACCTACAAGTACAATTTGAAATACAGATACAAGATGCAAAATACGTATTTTCATCTTGTATCTGTAATACTTTTCTGAATATTCATCTTGTATCTTGTATTTAGATACATTCTTTTGATATCTTAGTATTTTGTAAATACTAAGATGGCTAAGATACTTTTTTCCAATGATGTATCTATAATGAGACGTCATCGAAGAAAAATGAGCTACAAAATGCTTGAAGAACTGGTTTTACTTAAGTCTCAATTAAAACCTTAAAAATATAATATTTTATTTTGTCACATTTGCGCGATTAACGCGATTTATTCGTAAATAATTCACGTAAAAAAATAAACTTACATTCAATAAAATGTGTTTCCTTACAAAAGGATTTTATCTTTAAAAAGTATTCGAAACATACGAATTTTGTATCTAGTATTTCAGATACCATTCCAGAAAGTTATTTGCATCTGCTATCTGAAATACTTGATTTTAAAGTATCTTGCATTTTTTATTCAAGATACTTTGTATAGGGTATCTTGTACATCACTGATAATGACCATATTCTTGGATTATGCCAATAATTCTGGAAATGGGCAATACGTTTGTTAGTACTTTCTAAGAACACAATTACTGGATTCTGTCCACAGAGCGATGGACCTATGGGAGAACATATATGGATGATTTTATTTACAGGCATATTTTACTGCATATGTTAAAATTTTGGATGAATATCATGTAATAATCCAAAAATAACCGCAAATTACATCCGCTAAATAAAATGTGAAATAAAACACAATTTTTACGTAATACATGTCAGGTTGAATCTATTTTTTTTTCCGTTTACGATAAGGAAGTAGCGTTTGAAGAAGCCTTGAGACACAATTTCGGGAAAGACGGAATCTCCCGAGGAGCGCTCGCGACAGATAGCTGTTATCTCCGACATTATAATTTTAATTATTTGTAGAACTTTATGTTACGTGTCATTGCCTTCGGGCGCGCCGCCCAGACCCGGGTCACCGGTCCACGCTGCGCAGTGCCGCGGTAATCGTCACCACTGTGCGCAGCCCGCAAAAGTTCACGCGCAGTTTACCCCGGATATGACCTTTATTCATTATGCAAGACTCTCTAAATATAATATAATATAATAAATATAAAAAACATTAAACTTTTGAAAACAGTGTACTACGCTATATATGTCAGTCGATTATTGAACACGGAGTAATTGCGTGGGGAGGAGCGACGTTAATCCTTTAATTATTGTTCAGAATTTTTTTTTAAAAACAATCTTAAGAACACCGATTACTACAAGTACAGACGAAATATTTAATAAATTAGACGTTTTTTATGTTAGATAAATATGCGCCAAAACTGTCCTAATTTACATGTACAAACACAAACAAACACGTTTCACACACACCCAAAACACTATTCATACACGCAAAAATAAAGGTGCTATTCAAGTCTTAAGAGCGCGAACCACTTATGGACAAAGAAACTTCAAACACATAGGCCCGAAACTGTACAATACAATGCTGGAAAGGGTATCACAAATGAACAATCCAAAAAATGTAAAAACATCAATTAAAAAGTGGGTAAAAGAGATGGAAGAAAAAAGAGACTAGTTATTGGAAAACTCATCCAAATTGAGAATTATAAAAATTGAAATTGTATTAGAGTATATTTACAAGTAGGCGATGATAAATCTTTTTTTTAAACTTTTGTACAATTGTTAAATTTGTACAAAATGTACTTTATTTTTAACCTATTTTGTATAAAATGTATTTTAGGAACTTACATATTAGTTATAATTATTGTAAACTTTGCCTGTCTCAACACAGAGCTCTCTAGTGAGACAGACATAGTATAATTTAACCTCATCAAATGTAAAAGTAAAATAATGAATAAAATAATTTTTTTTTTTTTTGCAATTACTTGAAAGCAAATCATTTATTAGAAAATGATCACGGTTTTGATAAAAGTTTAGGACTTTCTATTATACACATAAATAGTTTTGGTCTGAAATTGAATAATTTAGAACCATTAGAAATTAGTAAAGCATGTAAAAGTAAACAAAATATAATTAATAATCAATTAAATTTAACTACTAGTCCAATTCTAAAAATTTTTCCAATAATTTTGTGTAATCAAGAACTTCAGCAATAATATTTAAAAATATTTTTTTAAATAATTTATCTAACCAAAAAACACAATACTTCATTCATTTTGATGTTTATAAAACACCCTGACGATGGAAAGGTTTTTCCGAAACATGCAGGTGTAATTGATGAATATAAGTAGATTAAAACAAATACTAAAATTATTATATTTTTTTTATAAATTAATATATCTTAACTCCCACATCAAATTACTCGAATTTTTTTTTAAAACACGCCTATATTTAAATG
The DNA here is from genome assembly GCA_016648135.1 of Agrypnia vestita. Lineage (NCBI taxonomy): Eukaryota > Metazoa > Arthropoda > Insecta > Trichoptera > Phryganeidae > Agrypnia > Agrypnia vestita. The sequence goes on from JADDOH010002975.1 coordinate 70,684, forward strand.
TACTAAAAAGTAACAGATTAATTTGCGGCTGATTCGTCTTGTCTATTTCAACAAGTACGTCAGCTATATAGCCATTACACTTTTGCTTACTACTCATTGTAATAAGCATCATAAGTGCATAATTACTTTAAACGAATTTGGAAGGATAAAAAATCCTCTTGCAGGATGTACCTATCATTGTCGATGTTGTGCTATGCTATGCTACGCTATTGGCTAGCAATACCGTGTCGAAAGCAGGGTGTGTCTTTGCTCACGTATTTTGTGGCAATACCATGTCGGAGACATTGTCACGAATTGTATTAGGTATATCTGTAGTATTATTTAATTTTTTAACTTTTATTCATTTATTTAATAAGACAACTTTTTATTTACTAATATTCACCATGCATATATTCAATTTGATATAATAATTATATATTTTTATTTTGTGATGTGACGTATGCCTTCCTTCTTGAACATGATAATGTTTCTATTTATTTACTTTATGTGGGGTATGAAAGCAAAGGTAGCAATATTAAAAAAAATTGAATGCAATCATCGAGGATTACTTATTTACAATATATAGAATATGAGATTGTATAGTGACATAACCTATAAATTTATAGAAAATATGATTTTGGAAGGGATAGATACATAAAATCTAGAATAGTAAATTTTAAATTAGTAAATTCTAATTAATTTCAAAATATTTTTTGAATTTTTTTGGATATTGCTGCCTTTGTTTTTATACCCCACATATGAGAGATTACTTTATTCCCTTAGTTTTTTTTTGTAATTTAAATACTTTTGTTTATTACGCATTTTGTAATACACAAAACTATATTGTATTGTTCTCTTACAATATCATGACGGTGTGCTACATTTTTTTGTTTCTAATTTAAACTTGAATTATGTTAATTATAATTATAACATTTATGATAGTGGCAAGTTATTTTTTTCTTGCTAAGCCATGACAGGCCGTGAGGCCCAGTTACTGAAGCGAAACACGTCACAAAAACACTCCAGGTTTGAGTTAATAACACAAATGCATTGGGACCTCACCGGGAATCAAAGTAGTCGAGGGCCGCCTCGTAGTCCCGTGTTATGTTTTTTTTTTTATAAAGAAAGATTTATATTGGATTCTAAAATGTATTTTTTTATTATCTACTTATTTTCTTTACATTTTTTAAATATCACTAAACCCACAAAACGTCTTAAAAGACGCCAGAAATTAATATTTCATTTTAATTTTTGGAAACATTTGATACAACACATATATATTAAAGGAAACACATTATCTTTGTGATGTTGCAATTTCAGAACAAAGTTCTGTGAATTATTAAATAATTTATATTAATCATTTAGAAAAAACATACAGAAAAAATCAAATTAACGAAAAAATATTTTAACTGTCACAGGGACTCGAACCACGGACCTCCAATTCTATTCGAGAATGGCGCGTTATCCAATTTTGCCATGACAGTCTGGTAAGTTAACGAACATTTTTCGACCTTATATGTAGTCTCTTTTTAATTGATCAACATTTTTATTCCATTTTTAAAGCAATACACTTTTCACGAATACCTTCGCGTATCTACCGCTAGAGGACGCCAGAAATTAATTTTAATTATAATTTTTTAATATTAATTTAATTTTAATTTTAATTTGATTTTTTCTGTATGTTATTATATTACAAGGTTGGCAAATACAATTAATTTCGAGGTACCTAAAAGGAAAACGTCTTTTGGGCAAAGACAATTTAATTTCACTGCCCCGCTTGTTTTTAACAAGTTACCTAATGAAACTAAAGAAATAACTCTACACAAACCTTTTAAACATCATATTACTAAGTTTATAAAAATATCAGGTAGAAGGTATGCTGAAGAAGTGATCCGCCCTTGACCTCTGAATTGGCAAAAACTATTTATATAATTTGAAGTATACTATAATATAATATTTGTTTTTGTAAGTACTTAAATTCTTATCTTAATTTTGTATGTGTATTTTCTTTTCTTTTCTTTTCTCTTAGATTTAGGTATTCCTATGATTTACTTTAAATTCTTATCTTGATTTTGTATGTATATTTTCTTTTCTTTTAGATTTAGATTCTTTAATTGTCATTTTTTACTACTACATAAATACCATATGAGAATAACTGCCACAGAACAGGTTTTTACCTAGTGTGGCAGTTATTAGTATCTTGTATTAACTAATGTAAATGTAAATTAATAATAAATAAATAAAAAAATAAATAAATAAATAAAAAATAAGTCTTTTCTAACTTATTAATACAAATGGTTTAATATGTCTGTATGTGTTTTCTAATTGATTAATAAAAATTGTTTAATAATTCACAGAACTTTGTTCTGAAATTGCAACTGCACAATAAGAATGTGTTTCCTTTAATATATATGTCATAAAGACGTTTGTCTGCAGGTTCTTTTTCACAATTAATGTTACATGTTATTACATTTCATTCATTGTATAACCAGAAGAAAAAAAAAATTTTTTTAGTACATTTATATAAATGTATAATACATAAATAAGCAAATATAAATATAGCAAATTAATAATTCATGATAATTACAATAATGATACAGATCACATTAATTCATCGTTTGATATCAACCGCTTTCTGAGTTCTGCCATTGATTTTCTAGTCGTTAGACCTGTAGGAAAGGTGCTTTGTAGTTTGTTCAAGAGCACGGGAACTAAATATTCAAGTGTCTCAGTCTATATTTATAATGTTAGTTATGAGATAAATATTATATAAGGATAAAATACGATTCGACATATTTAATTGCTTTCTGTGAAATGCCAGGCGCCGCTCCTGGGCGACACGGTCCCATCAGGCGGCCATTTCGTGCAGCTCAATGAAACATCATAATGTTTGCTAATTGCTTAAGCGTGCCGGCATTTTTTCCGCGATTGTATTATCATAATAAAGGATTATTGCACAACCATTTCCTTAGACAGATTACGCAATTCGCACACATATCGCTCCGCAAATAACTCTCGCGAACTGGGAGACTGTGGCAGCCACTTGAGACTGTTATCTGCGTATTATAAAGCCGTTCGTTTATTTCTCAAACGCAATAGATATATCCATGTTCCAGGGAACTAAAATTATACCTAGGTTATCGGGAAGCGGCTTGCATCATTCGGCCGTGTTTCTGTATCTTGACAGTTGTTGTATAACATTGTAATGCCGTCATTGTTGACGTTTTATGTTTGACAGGTTTGAAAGTAATAAATAAAGTCAATCAGAAAGCTCTAAAACGTAAATAAATGTTAAATTATTCACAATTTATGAATAATGAGCTTTCTAATAATAGATAATTACTACCTTATGAAAATAAATATCACTGACGAATTCAAAAAAATATTATAATTGTGTTCTATAACGCCACTCTGGGACAGGCGTAGCCTAGTAGAGTGGCATAATCCACAAATTTAACAAAAAAAAAAGTGTAATTTATCTTATATTTTATTGTTAAACTAGTATTAAGTACCTTTATTTGTAAACAAGGATTTTTTTGAAATAAATAAAAAAAAAGTAATTGATTGAATTCATTAATTTTAAACCTATCAAACACAAAACGTCAAAATTGACGGCATTACAATGTTATACAATAACTGTCAAGATACAGAAACAGTAATTTTTCTATTTTCAGAATAGTCCAGGTCTTTTCATAAAAGCTTGCAATTGAGTTAGTGTAGGTACAGTGCGTAATACACCATTGTTTCGTTGTGTTAAATTTACGGATACGAGAGGGGCATATCCGTAAACTTAACACAACGAAACAATGCGCGTATTACGCACTGTACCCACACTAACTCAATTGCAAGCTTATATGAAAAGACCTATACGGCCGATCGTTTTGAAATAAGCTGTACGTAAGCATAATTTCTACGAAATAAAGCAACGTTAAATACGAAAATGTTATCTTCCGAATTTAAACTTGACGTTATCAATGATTTTGACAGTAGAATAAAAATTTGTGAATGCGTAAAAATTTTTTAGAAAATTTTATGCCAATAAATTAAAATTTAGACTTACTTAAGATAAAATAAAATTGCATGAAACTAATTTTACAGAAAGTGGGATCTTTTGAATGCTATAAGTAAAAGCTTAAATGAAATAAATAAAAAGATTGTTAAATCACAAAAAAATTAAAGAAAACAAAATATAATTTTATTTTTATAAAATTATTTAAACTTATAATGTGCCGTTTTGACTATAACACCCCGCATGTCATAATCTTCAGTGAATTTTATTTTACATACAAAATATATGATGTTTAAGTATCGCCAATTTTGATTTGCTGTTTGATAAAAATTACTTTATTTTATATTAAAATTCAAAGCAACCACAAAATCCAATAACGCGTATTTACGAATCAACATATATGCGCCTTTAATTTGAATGTGCGTAAAATAAAATGTTTCTCGGAAGATGAAATGGAACTTAGAGATAAATTAATAATTTGGCGCAGTATGAGAAACAATCCAATATATACGTCATATGATTATGTTGGCATACACACCACACGTCACCGAAGATCAAAGCAAGTTACCAAGAAAAACAGAAATTTCTGGAATATCGAAGAGCGCACGCTGATTAAATATTACTCTTTAAGTTACTGTAGGGATATAGGGGGACTGTCCCTGTCAATTGGAGCTGGTTTTGTTTCATCCATTGATTTGATCGGGTAATGCTAGTCTTTGACAAGATTAACATGTGTGTCATAAATATTGGTGAAAGGTTCACATAGTAGTGTAGTGTTTGGTCCTGACGAAGAGACGGGTGTGTCTCGAAACCGGTAGACCTAAAATCTGGTGGTGGTTTATACTAATTTAACTAACACTCTGTTTCAATATCTAACTAAAAAGTTAATGCTTTAAATATTAAAAATATTAATAACTTCCATACATGTTTCCCATATAAATACCTTCGTGTCTGTGCGAGTTTTAAAGGGTGTCCCGTATCTCGACGTCAAGCCGAAATCGGGTGATAGGCCAAGTCATTATAGTTATCAGAAAAATATTTAAAAAAATCTAAGTCAGGTGTTTTACAATTTATAAGCATTTTAAAAAAATCAAAAAATCTTCACTCTGTGACGATCTTTTCACTCCTGTTACTACAAATCTTTATTTTTCTTCATTTTTTTTATTATTATGTAATCCTGAATAATGCTTCTGTAAACTTTTGTCCAAAATTAAAAGCCAACTGCTCCAGCTTGTAAGAAAATATCACTTTTTGACCAAACCAAGTATTTAAAATCAATACTTTGCCCAGTTTTAACTGACTGTTTTTTTTAGTTTTTAAAATATTTTTTGATGAACTATTATAACTATTATTACACCCTGTATAATTTATCTTACCTAATAATTGTTAATCTATGGACAAAATCCAGTAATTGTGTTCTTAGAACATATATATAAAAATATTATTAATACTTAATTTTGGAGGTTTAGAGTCTCTCTGGAACATTTTGAATGTTGTGGGTTACAGTTGGCACAAACGCAGTCAATATTATCTTACATCTCATGTTTTCTGCCAAAAGATGAGTGTCAGTCTAAATCCTACCGGTAATATAGTAATTAGTTTGTACATCTGTTCATGCTCATCTTAAGTCGGATCGAAATGATGTAAAAAAATATGTAATTTCCTGTAGCTTTGCATAACGCACCTGCTACTATTTTTATCTAAATATAATTCGTAATGATGGCTGACATGATGAATACTATTTATATACAATAACTATTCTTCTTCTTCAGCCTTCATCTCTCCACTGCTGGATATAGGCCTCTTCCATCCTTTCTTGTTATTTGCTAGTTATAGCCATTTCTTTTGAGGTTTTGGAGGCGGATGAGCCCTCCGGTTTTGGATAGAGTTGAACTCAAGAGTCACCACTCCGTTTGTAGAGTCGGAGATCTCTGCTGTTGTTGATGATGTAAAAGTCGCGGTGTTTGAATAGTATTTATTGGAATGTAATAATGACAGAAGTTTCAAGTACAATAATTATAGGTATACAATAATGAATCGATAGATGACGAGAGCTTCCGCTCGATAGGTAGCTTCCCGAGAAGTGAGGCTTCGATCGGGGAGCGCTTCGCCGTAAGAATGACACTGGGCGAAGGAGATACTCGGCTCTGCAGATTTATATAGTGATCCAGAACAAAGGCTCGGGGTTGTTGTGAATTCGTCTTTACTCGGCCGCGCGTGTAGATATTTAGTCTAGATCAGCAAGGTGAGTTTCCTCGCTGTCCGTGCCCCCTGCTATACATTGCCTTTGTACTCGGTCATTGGTCCGGCTTACTCTGTCGCCTGTTTGCTGTCCTCAGCGTTCTTGCCTCGGCCTTTGTATCGAGGGTGACGGCCTGCCGTTTTCGGTATCAGCGTATGTGGTACCTCATTACACGGGCGTGTGTGTGTGTGCATCTTGGGCCACCACAAGGTCTTTTGATGCCTCGTTTATTCTCCCAAGGTCTCCATTCCAGAACTCTGGGAGGCCATCTTGTAGCATCCTGCTTTGCAACATGTCATGCCCATTGCCATTTTAGCTTCGCTACACGATCCATGATATCCACTATTCTAGTTCTGCGCCTAATTTCGTCATCTCTTAGGCTTACTCCAAGCATGGATCTTTCCATGGATCGTTGCGTGAATTTGAGCTTTTCTACACTTTACTTTGTAAGGGCCATTGTCTCCACTCTATACGTCATCACAGTATGCATGATTCAAAGGCTTTTATTTTTAGGCTAATTGGGATCTCTTTGTTCTCGAAGATATGTTTGAGTTTGCCAAAAGCAGCCCAGCTCATTCCTATTCGTCTTAGTAATTCTACTGTCTGGTTCTCTTTGTCCATTTAATAATACTATAATCCACAATAACTATTAGTATAAAATAATTTTGTTATTAATTTTAAAATTTTACGAGTTTATTTTGAGTATGTCCAAACCTGGTCTAAAAGGAGTAAAAAAATTGAAATAATTATCAGGCGTATTCTAGTGTATTGTTAATAATTCATAAAGATCTCACATACATATATAAAGAATATTACTTTAAAAATTCCAATAAAAATATAGATATATCATTATCAATAGTGACATCTGTATTGGATTATGGGAAAGACAAAGCTTTCGACTGCAGGTGGCGGTAGTAAAAATACAACTCACATACGAATCAAGTTGTGCAAGTTAATTATATATACAACTTACAAAAATTTGAAAGATGTGGTAGTCTATCATGCGTGGAATTTGTGAACGTTACATTGTATAAAGTGATCACTGAAGCCATGATCATGACAGGGTTTAAGCCCTATGAACACTTAAAAAGACTTCTATACCTACTTTCCCATGTAAAAATATAGCCTCATCTCTACGAGAAATCTTTAATATTATCTTGTTACATGTATTATTCCATTTTCAAACAGCTATCAACTTTATATGGCAATGACCCTAAAAAACCTTTGATAATATTAGGTCCTTGCATATGAAATTGGCGTTTTGCCGTACTGGCAAATTTAATCTCAAATATCTTCTCTTTTGTTAGGAATTCCAAATCCAAATTTATACAGCTATTTACTCATGTATTTGTGTTTTGAAAATTATAATTCATTTGTTTTTTCCTCAATTGTTTTTTTCTTTGCGTCACTCAGTTTACAAAATGAGAAACTTGAAATATCGCGTTATTTACGAGTACGAGTTCCACCGTGGCACCAGTGCTGCAGAAACGGCTCGAAGGATTAATGATGTGTATGGCGACGGTGCCGCAAAAGAAAACACAGTGCGTTTTTGGTTCCAACGTTTTCGTTCTGGAAATTTCGACCTGCAGAACAAGCCCCGTGGACGGCCGGAGACCAAAGTTGATAATGAAGAATTGAAGGCTATTGTGGAAGCGGATCCATCCCAAACCACATCCGAGTTAGCTGCAGGCTGCGGTGTTAGTGATAAAACTGTTTTAATCCACTTGTAGCAAATTGCTAAGGTGAAAAAGCTTGAAAGGTGGGCACCTCACCATGCCCCAAGCGAAAATTAACTCCAAAAAAGTTAGTTGTGTGCGTTTGGTGGACTAGTGCTGGTGTCGTTCACTACAGCTTTCTTAAATCTGGCCAGACGATTACGGTCTATTGTCAGCAACTGCAAACCATGATGGAAAAGCTAGCTGCTAAACAACCAAGGCTGGTTAATCGCTCTAGGCCACTGCTGCTTCATGATAACGCTAGACCACACACTGCACAACAGACAGCTACCAAATTAGAGGAGCTTCAATTGGAATGTCTAAGACGTCCACCGTACTCTCCGGACATTGCCCCAACAGATTACCATTTTTTTCGAAATTTGGATAACTTCTTTCAAAGGAAAAAATTCAACTCCGATGGGGCAGTCCAAACCGCCTACAAAGATTTTATTGATTCCCGTCCGAATGGTTTTTTTAGTAAAGGGATCGATGAACTACCTATGAGATGGCAAAAGTGCATAGATAGCAATGGTACATACTTTGATTAAATAAATATATTATAATAAAAAAAAATCGGCTTTATGTTCCTCCCATACTAAACGCCAATTTCATATGTAAGGACCTAATACATAATATTGATGGAATCTGCGTTAACTTTAATTTTATTCCATCTATTTTGAAGACCTTTGCTTTGATAATCGTAATAATTGTTCTAATTAATTCATTATTCATATATACCTATGCCTATAGTGGCCTACGGATCGTCGTACTATCATAGAACACACAGCTTGAATTTACTTCTTGGAGATTTGAAATTCAACAAGCATCTAGTTGACTACCAAATAACATACTAATTTTTTTCTAATTTGATTATTAATGTAAATATGATATAATAGGTGTACCCATAAGTAATTAATTATTTTTGGTGTGGAATGTTGGCTTCAGTCAAGCTCAGTAAAGTGAACGTGTAAAGACGTGTTTTATACGCAATATTATAAACCGTGGTCTTGTGACTTGTGACAATTAAATTTAAAAAAAATTTTTACTCTGTTGTAAAATAGCGGACATTCAACCAACTGAAGAAGATTTACGTCATTGCATGCTGTTTTATTTTCTATCGGGTGTTAATGCAACGGTTGCAAGAAAGAAAATTTGTGATGCGTATTGAAAGTAAATAAGTGACAACGTTGGTTTAGAAAATTTTCCGATGGTGATTTTGACATGTCTGATAGCGATCGAAGTGGGCGCCCGGTAGGATTTGATAATGACGCTTTAAAAAAACCTAGAAGCATATTTTTCTTAAATGTCTACCAACAAGATGGCAAATGGTCCTAGATAACGATGGAGACTAAGCGCTTGTTCAGACACAGCGGGAACCGTGCCGTTTCAGAATCGCATGAGATCCATGCGGGTCTCATTTACCTAGATTTGTATGTGATCGTTCAGACACAACCGTGCGGTTAGTCAACCGCTGCGGTGCCCGCAACCCAACCGCTAGAAAATAGACCCGCACGGCGCCCGCACGATCCTATTACTATGGGGCCTTACGAGAGCGTTCAGTCGCGTTGCGGGCACCGTACGGTTCCATGTCACAACAGGAGCACGCGTGGATTATACTCTCTTTTATATGGTTATGGATCGCTTTGATACTGAATTTTTTATTGATGAAGTGGAGAAAAGACTTGTAGTATGGAATCTTCAGTGTGAGGATTACTCAAATATGCCAAGAATCAAGCTTGGCAGGAGTTGGTGGAGATATTTGGAAATGGTGGAAAAAAAGAGTATTTTAGAGAAGTAGGTATTTATTCACCAAAAATGAGCTGACAAAATGATATTTACGTGTCTTGCCATGGAACACGGCCGTTCTACATCTCTGATATTCAAAGATGGAGAACGGCACCAGAACTGTCAAACTGAAGTTTATTTTCGCGCGCACAAATCACTTATTAACCGCGGCTGTGTGAACAGACGACACAAGTCGCGTGTTTTGAAACGCGATTCTAAAACTGAACGGTTCCCGCTGTGTCTGAACAAGCGCTAAATCGATTAAAAATAAAATTAAATTTAGTTAAATTCTTTTTTGTTGCCACTTAAATAATTAATTGCTTATGGGTACACCTAATATTATGTCATCGCATCAGTACATCGCTTATCACTTCCCCAGACAACAGACGCGTGTCCTCGCTCTCACTCTTCTCCTCATTAAAGAGCACCAGGATGATAAAAAATCTAATAAAACTGTATGCATACGAGTTGAGATTAAAATGTTGGGACAGCCCCAGCGCAGCGGTAGAATATGGGACAAATAGGTATTGAAGGAATTCTTCGTCAGTATATTATGACTTTCTAAGCTTGTGCAATTGCTTTTAACTCTATATTATTAGAATATTTTGAGTTTGTTCAAATCTTTCAGAACAGTGCTGGATTCTGAATTGTAAATAATGGTAAAACAGGAATTTAACAAAAATTGGAAATAATATTTCCTGGCGTATCCTAGTGTAATGCGAGTAATTCGGATGAATTTCATTACACAATAAAGTATATTGCTCTCAAATTCCGTAAAAATCAATTGTAGATTTTCTCATTAGCGACATCTGTGGGGATTTAGGGGAATGAAAGTGGCTTTGTACAGGCCGCATGGAAAGGCGGTTACAACTCATATGTGAAAGCTTTCCACGCAATTTGAACATATATACAACTTCCAAAAAATGAATAAGCGTGGTATATTCTATCATGGGTGGAAATGGCGAATGTTACATTGTGTAAAGTGATCACTTAAGCCAACCACAAGATAGGTCATAAGTCCTATGTACACCCAAATGACTTCTATACCTACTTTCCCATAAGAAATATAGTTTCGTCTCTGTGAGATGTCTATAATATACTATATTATTACTTTTTATTTTAATAAATTAAGCGTTGTTTTGTTTACAGAGTGTAAGTTCATAATTAACACAATGATTTATACACAACGTTTTATTCCACTAATTTGAGTTATATACGCCTAAGCGCTTTCGATGGACACAACCATCATCTTCAGAGGCATATTACAACTAATTGTAAATCAATATGGCCGACAAATAGAAAGTAAAGGGATGATAGTAAGGAGGGGGATGAGGGTAGTTATTTATTGACGTATACAACAGTAATTAATTTTTACATACAGTAATACTTATTTTAACAATGGGGATGACGTAGGTATTTGAATGTTTATTAGGTTATTTTTATTTTTGATTGCTTTATTAATTTCTAGTATTTCTAGAGCATCCAGTTTACGACCCTTCGCCTCTAGATGTAGGACCCTAACATTATTTTGGTCAAACAAGTGATCATGTTCAATACAGTGGTCCGCCATCTCAGAGTATCTGGATAGTCCTCTGAATGCTCTTAGATGTTCTTTTATTCTTGCGCCTGTATCTCTACCACATTGCCCGATATACATGGCATCACAATCATTGCATGTTATGATATAGATGCCACTCTTATCCATCCAATCCTGCTTATCTGTACTTTTTATTTTTTGAATTTTTATTTTATTTTGTTTTCCTTGTGCTTCTGCTTTGTTAAATACTTGCTTTTTACTTTATACCATATTTATCTTTATATATTTGTATTTTAATTATTTGATTTCCACTTTATGTCATTATTATTATTTTTATATGGTATATTGTTTCTTTATATAAATGTACCCTTAACCAGTTTGTTTGTAAAAGCCCTGTAGGGCGTTAATAAATAAAAAAAAATATACAATTAACACTCAGAACAAATCAAAAAAATTAAAATTTTCCTAGTCAAACTTAAATTCATACATCATTTAGACTTTTTCAAAATACTTCGATACTTCATTATCAATTTACCCTTTTCACTTAACTTAAATTGACTTAAACTTAAAAAATTAACTTAAACTTTAATTAATAATCATTTAAACCTAAAGCTATTTTCAAAATACTTCAATATTTCATTATCAATTTACCTTTCTTACCGTATTAATAAATAACTCGCATATATATTATAATAAGAAATAAGAACTGTGGCTCCCTCATCAGACTTAAGAGCTTCTCTTCACTGATGAGGTCTACATGACTAAGTATTTAAAAAATAATGTTAATTTGATATGTAAATATATAAGAACTGTATTTGTACCATATACTAAATGAATAAAAAAAATAAATTTAAAAATATAGTAAAAATATGCATTAATGGTTTCCTATAGCTTTTGTCGTCCGCGCGCTTTTAAAATGGGTAAATGTGGGTCGCAGCATAGTAATAAATATTGTCTGCGAGAGATAAAGTCTATCTCCGCAGATAGCGGTGAACCTGGAAAATCAGCAGCTCCAGCCAAAACAACCTGACCCGCCTGCGGGGTCGAATTACATCAACAGTACCGGGCCGGCATTGTTGTCCCGCGTGTTTGATTACAACATTTCACGTCAGATCTGCACGGAAGTGTGTGCACACCACTCGAGACCATCGGCAAACATTGATGATACAGCAGACTCTCGATTAACCGGCGGTAGGAAAAAAATGGTCCGGTTTTAAAACTAACCTATAAAAACTAGGTTTTTATTAAACTCCCTTTCTAATTGAAACAGGTTCGCGCCTATCTACGCGTCGGGCTGGAAAATTAAACAATATGTAAATTGTTAAAATTTCGAAAAATCCAAAATTACACTATAATTATTAAATTTTTTAAACGAAAATTTGTTAGATCATTTTTATCGTCGCCACGAGTCAGCCTACAAAGTTTCAGCTCGATCGGATCACGGGAAAAGGGTTAAAAATCGATCCAAAGTTTTTTCGGCAGACGAGCAGACAAACCGACGAGCAGACGAGCCGACAAGCAGACAAGCAGACAAGCAGACAAGCAGACAAGCAGACAAGCAGACAAGCAGACAAGCAGACAAGCAGACAAGAAAGTTGAGTAAAAAAATAACGGATAATCTCCGAAAAAAAAAATTGTAAAATAATCACATTCACATACACACGACTCTAGAATCAAAAAATCCACATGATTTTTTAAAGCTCTACGTAACCTATCACCAATGACGTAATTTTATCTAGAGTAGCGTAGCGTCTTGATGACGTTAGTGATGTACATTATAAAATACAGAATTATGGTTTTTTGCTTCTTATACCTCACTGTTATTTGACCCATCTGTTAAGTCTGGACATTATTAGGTATGTAGATAATTATACTTCTTTGCATCTCATTTTATATACCTAATTTATTATTTGTGCCATATGGTAGCGTTAGTGACGGATATTCTGACAACATAGAAAATTACCCATATATTTTGATAAATGATTAATACCGATGACATATGCGCATAGTAATGGATGCACGTATTAGTTTATGATTTTTATTAGACTGAATTATAAAAAAACCTAAATAGATATTTAAAAAAAATCTAATTCAGAGTATTTTATAAACAAGCGTAAAGTCAATATTTTAATTTTATTTAATAAGTAACAATTTTTAAATAACACTAATTTTGAAAACGGAATGAGATCAGTTTTTGGATAGCAAGGGCGTGCAGTGAGAACAAGACGCATGACTTTAATTTAAACATATATTTGGAAAAAAAAGAAATTAAATATTTATCTGGCAGAATATTATGTTATATTTAAATCTGAATAATACGTTAATTATCGTTATAGAAATATTACGAGATATATCTCCGATTTTGATTTATTTTCAAAATATATGCTTAGGAAAAAGTCATGGTACTTGTTCTCACTGTACGTTCCTGAATGGATTGGAAGTTATAAGACATTCGAAATTATTATTATTGGTGACTAGCTTTATATGTGCGCCATTTAGAGTTATGACGGTTTCCTACCCTTTGACACGGTTTCAAAATTGAAGACCGCTGGATTTATTTTTAACTAGAGACAGCTGTTCTACTAGCTTATATTATTAATATAATGTACCGCGTCTTTCGCCCATAACCAGAATATTTTAAATACGAAGTAATTATAAAATATCTGCCACAGTATATATTTTTTTATTTTAAAACACTTTTTAAACTTATAATAAAAGAAATGAAAAATACATATATAAACAATGATTAGTACACAAGGAAATGCTTATAACGGTAGAAACCTTTAACAAATTAATAATAAAATAAAGGCTTTTACAGTACAAGAAAATTTAAGTAAAACAAAGTACCTAATTCTTTAATTTGGGTATGCTCTTACAACTAAAAATGTTTACGAATTCCGAGAATTTGTTTCCTAGGCGTCGCGTATATGTTAATGCATAGTTATTCCTCTGGGTCCCTACAAAGAATACTTCGTGATGTCACGTTTGTCTCGGTATATTATACGAGACCATCTCAATCAGTTTAAAGGGATTACGATTATGATCAGAAATTCTGGTTAGCAGTAAGTAAATGTTTACCTTATTTTCAGCAGCCAATCACCTCTTGGTGTATTCTTCTATCTGAAAAAATATTGAGTATATTAATATTAATAATTTTATTTTATATTATTACATTTTAATTTAAAATACCATAATATGCCATGATGCCTAATTACTGTAACGAAACACACAGGCTTCAGAAAATCACACATCACAGGTGTACTGTAACCTCGTCGGAAATTGAATCTGTTGTCTCCGGTACGAGAGGCCAGTGTCATTTTCACATGTGGTGTGAAATTTTAATTTTTCCAGTCTCTCTCTGTCTTTTTTCCTTAGGTATCAACTTTCTTATTTAAACATGTTTTTTCTCAGTATTCTCAGGAATGGAAATAATTACACATAATCAAGAGTTTTACAGCACTCTGAACTTGAATGGATGGAACAGTGAATTGGAATGTACTGGTAGTGTTTGGAATATACAGAAATAATCGGAAACTTCTCGACATTGTAAAGTTTAGAGTGCGCGCGGCAACAGTTGGTTTTGACAAGTGAGATGAGACCGTAGAAATCAAAACCGGAGACAAGAAACGAAGTGGCGATTGAGTGCGACCAGCGACAATAAATTCAGAAAGTACCTACCAAAAGTTCAATAATGATAACGTGTTCAACAGGCTTACGAACATTCCTGAAAGTTAAGTATAAAGTATTCCATATACGAGTGATTAGTGACGATTAGTGCTTAAATGCATAAATTAATTATAGTGCTCCAATTAAATTCGTGTCCTTTGGTGACTTTGGTGATCTTAAAAATATAAAATTATTTTATTTATTCCCAACTTATTTATCATTAAAACATTTTTCTTAGTAATGTAAAAGTGTATTGTGCATTATGTAAAAACTTGGTAATTGTATTTATTGATTGTGCGTTTCTTCATTGGCCGACACGGCCCGGCGCAGGCAAGTAAATCTCTGTAAACTGAATGAGAACATATTCAGTTTAGAGAGATTAACTTGCCGGTGCCGGGCCGTGTCGGTGCCGGGCCGTGTCGGCCAATGAAGAAACGCCCATTTCCGATATCTATTTTTTTTCTGAATATATATTGCTTAAAATTCATTCGACCATTAAAGCATTATTTATTTATATTATTTATCATAAAAAATGTATTCACGTATTGTGTAAAATCTTGTTTTACACAATACCTCGCTCCTAAAATTGTATTTATCGATTTGCGTTTTAACATACATTTTTTTATCATTATTAATTATGTTTTCATTATTCATTACTTATTATTAATTTATCGTAAAAGGTGTATTGTGTAATAATATAATATTCAAAATGTTCATACTTTGTACTCTAATGTCACTCTAGGACCATCTATTTGGATCATTAATGACCTGTGAAAGTGTTTCAAGTGTTTGATTGGTCTCCCACCAGCGAGATCCTATGACAATCAACCATATTCTTAATATAACAATATTGTTATTCGGGATTGTTAACCCAACTCACAAAAATAGAGATTTACATCTGTCAGGCGTAAATATTTCCATCATCGTTGCGAAAATATTATCTTTAATTTAATAATTGACATTTTTGGTGGATGTTTGTGAAACAAACTGATTACTATCAATTTTTAAAATAATATTAGTACTTATTTTATATAATATGTATCAAAAACTTATATTTTTGATAAATATCAATTACTGGTTTTTGTAATAATATAAATATCGCTTTGACGTCAAATAAACAGGTAAAAATAACCAGACATTGTGGATGTGCGAAACTATATACATTCTACGTATGCGTAACAAAATAATGATGCACATATTTTAATTTAAATTATTTTATAATTAATAAATTAATATTTAAAGCATTAACTTTGTGGTCAGAAATTCTAACACAATGTTATTTATGTTTGTATATAACCGCTAAATTTCTGGTTTGCCGGTTTCGAGACGTAACCCCTCTCTTCGTCAGGACAACCACTACACTACATGTAAATATCACTGTGCAGTGATATTTATAATCAGGTCCTTTTTGCAAATAGTTATCTTTTAAATTTATTTTCATGTTAAGTAGGTACTTTATATTATCATTTTCCATATATAACTTTTTAATATTTCGACCTATACTTCGATTTTTAAATATTATTTTTGTTATCCTGACGAAGAAGCCATTGGCTTCGAAACATGTTGAATTTTTTTCAATAAATGAGCGGTTTTAACAAAGTTAATTTATATCAATTTAAGTAAAATTATGTTGAAATATTTTATATGCCACTATTGCATAAATTTTGGGTGTTAAAAAGTGATATTGCATCATCGTATATGTATGTTTATTTTGCTATGAACAAGTTGGGAGCAGTTGATGAAAATGCTATGTTAACGAATCTCTATTAGTAATTAGTGTATTAGTAATAACGTATTAGTTATTATTAATAAATAAACGATAAAAAGATAGAAAATGGGATGGTGAATGCATGTGTCAGGCACGATAAAGTAATGTTTACTTAGATTGTTCAAACGACTGATTAAAATATAGTCCAAATGAGCTCTAAGAATCAATGACGCAGTTTCTTGCGATTAGAAGAAAAACAGGGCGTTTCTCGAGCGCCCGTTCTAGTTCAAAGTTCTTTGCGTTTTCGCATTTAGTATTAGATTAATGTAAATTGTAAGTATAGTGTCACCCATCTCGTTTTAGGAGATTACCAAGTAAGTTCTATCACCAAAGACAATTAAAACTGTGTATAATGCTTTAATTCAATCAATACTACAATATGGTATCATTGGGTGGGGAGGAGCATATATAACTTCATTAAACACAATTTTCATCATCATCACTCTTGGCACTACAACCCCTGGTGGGTCTTGGCCTCCTCAATAATCTTCCTCCACTCGTCTCGGTTTAGTGCCAGCTCTCTCCAGTTCCGATGCTCTAAGGCAGAGATGTATTTGAGGACGTTGTCACTCCATCTTAATTTTGTCCTTCCTAAGCTCGTTCGCCCTATTGGCCTTGAGTTCAGCAGGGACTTTGGTGCTTGATGCTCGGATATTCTCTCTACATGACCCACCCACCGAAGTCTTCCTAGTTTTATAATTTTTGTGACGTTTGGCTCCTTAAACAGAGTATAGAGCTCATTGTTGTAACGTTTGCGCCAAAGTCCATTTTCTAGAACCGGTCCGAAGATACGCCTCAAAATTTTCCTTTCAAAACGTCCAGTGCTCGCTCATTCCTCTTAGTTCGTACCCACATCTCAGCTGCGTATGTGAGCACTGGCCTAGTAAGCGTTTTGTACACTAATATCTTGGTGTTTCTGGCAGTCTGGATTTTATCTGCTTTTGTAGGAGGAAAAAGCAGCGATTTGCGCTCACTATGCGCTTCTGGATCTCCTAAGTAGTATTATTGTTGCTTGTTATCAGGGATTCTATATATGTAAATCTTGGTACCGTTTCAATTGACAAAAAGTATACGTAAAAGATATTAATACCCGTCCCGCACTTATACTAATCGAGAAAACGGACTGTTGCGATGACCAATTAGAATTGCTACAGACAGTGACTATTGTGTTATTGTTTAGAGTTATATAATACATTATTTAGGTTCAAAGACTTGTATATTTCAAATGCGTAAAACTATTTATCGTTGATTGTCCGTTGCACCATAGTTTATTTACTTTACACTAACTTCGCGTCCCGATAAATATTTTAACAGTTTATAACCAGACAAATCTGGCCGGCGATAGATAACGCATTGTGTTATCACACAAAAGTATTACATTCCAATGTCCGGCCCATATTGAGTTAGAACTGGATCGAACGCGTAGTCCGTGACACACGCTAGACGTTACTCAATGAATTCGTCAATATTTAAAGAAAAAATTAAATCTTATCTTTGGGGATTAACCGCCATATCTTTATTTGAACAGTGCCAGTGACAAATAAAAACATTTTTTCTAGAATCTGTAGAATTTTGACAGTTAAAAGTGAACATTTATTAGGTGTTAACATAAGTAATGTCCACTTTTTTCATTCATTCGTTCATTCATCTTCATCCGGAGGCCCGAAGATTCGACGAGGTGTTTCGATGTTTTTCTGTCTTACGCTACTTCTGTATGAGTCAACCAGTCTTTCTTTCGAAACTTAAGTAGTAAAATATAAATATATTATTAAGTTAACGTAGAGTTAACAAGGTTTAATGTTTTTCCTAATTTAATTAACCATCATCAGAAAATTTATGATAGCTTTCAACGGAAGTTAAATTATTATGCCCCACTAAAACATAAAATATCGATTAAATTTAACATCAATTGTGGGACATAAAAACAAAGGAAGTAATATTAATAAAATGAAATGTATTAACCGAAGATAACTAATATAAAATGTTCTGAAAGCAAGACTTTATGTATATCCTTCTTCTTCTTCTTCTACCCCTTATCCTATTGGGTCGGGGACCCTGCACATCATAAAAGGTTCCAACTTTTCCTGTCTTGGGCTTCGCTCTCCACGTCAGCCCAATTTAGTTGCAACCTCACTTCGCAGCAGTCCTGCAGCTGCTTCCGCCAGCTCCTTCTAGGACGGCCCCTTGGTTTTCTGACCTCTGGTCTTGCCTGGCATATCCGCTTTGGCAGTCTATGTGCCGGCATCCGCAAGATATGTCCCAGCCACCGTAACTGTGATATCTCGATAAACGTCAATAAGGTTTCTACTTCGAGGCATTCTCTCATTTGAGTATTTCTGATTCTGACCCTTCAGGTAACTCCTGTTATTCCTCCAGATCCAGTGATCCAGTGCCGTACCTATACTACACCTATACTAGGGTTGGACCTGATGTATCTATCCATCCAAAATCATGTTTCCTATAAATTCAAAGGCTATGTTTTCTATAAAATCTCGAAATAACTACATTATAAATTAGTAATCCTCGATGACTGCGTTCAATTTTTTTTTTAGTTACTGCTTTTGCTTTTATACCCCATTTAAGACGTATCGATATTGTGCATATGATTAATTTTACCACTTAAATCTGTCTTGAGGTTAAATTACTGTAGCGAAACCCACCACAAAAACATTCGTTTTTAAAAATCTCGCTTTAGAACTTCTTTCACTCGTCTTTTTCTTGACCCCCCAATTAAGGAATAAATTTTAAGTCCCGGTGGTGGCAATTATTTTTTGATAGTTCAATATTTTTGTGTATCTTACCAAGTAATTTATCTTATTTAATTAAGTTAACTAATAATTAGTCCGCTAGCAGGAATATATATTATATATATAAAATTAATAATGTGTCGTTTTTTAAACTATTTTTATAACAAGGCGTCGAATCATCCGGATATTTGATAACCGCACAGTGGGTAAACCACACAAAACTGATTATTTAAAATATTTTTCATATCTTTACCATAAACCTACAATAATTCCAAAAGCAATACAAGATAGCCGAATACCACATTGATTGATAAAAAAATATTTTGATAAAAATAAAAATTCCTTAGTTAACCGCAAGTTTTGTTCGTTTAATTCAATATTCGAGTATAACTTATACAAATGTAGAATATGTTTATTCAGCGGTTACAACGGTAAAAATTTTCTTAAAATCAAATTTAAACAATGCAAAAAAAATCAATGAACGAATTAGAAATGAATGCACTGTTGATCTAAGCATAGTAAATAGAATTAAAAAAACTAACCCATAAAAACAAAGTTTTTAGTAAACTCCCTTTCTCATTTACTAGTTGAAACAGGTTTGCCGCTTACCCGACGCGATGCTACGAAAGGGAGTAATAAAAAATTTCGAAAAATCCAAAATTATACTATAATTATTATTTCTTTTAAACAAAAATTTGTTAGATCATTTTTATCGTCGCCACGAGCCTGCCTGCAAAGTTTCAGCTCGATTAGATCACGGGAAAAGGGTTAAAAAATGATCCAAATCTTTTTCGACAGACAAGCAAGCAGACGCTACGAGTTAAAAGAAAGGGAGTAAAAAGGGTGACTCATGTGATTTCCTGGACACGCTGAGTGAATAAATAATGAAAGAATGGTAAGAAAGAAAAGAGAGGGCGGCCGAGGAATACGTGGAATTACCAGATTAACCAGATACTGGAAGATGGTTCTGTTAGGAGCCTCAAAAATCATCGCGCTTGCGTATGAAGATGTATGGATGTGGATGAAGCGAGAGTTCTGTGTCAGGACAGAAGAGTGTGGTGTTCTATCCCCTCTGCCTACTCCCACGGGAAACGGCGAAATGATTAGTAGTAACCATAAAATGTTTGTGTGATGAGATGTAAAAATATTGTGTAATCATGTTTTTTTTTATACGGACCATCAACACCTACCATAAAAGATGGTCATAGAGTGGCATTAGAGTACAAAGTAAGAACATTTTGTGAACTTTTTGAAAATTAAAAAATTACAATGAAAATTTTGAATATGATGTAATTACTCAATATACTTTTAAGGTAAATTGGCAATAATTATTGAATAAATAATGTATAATAAACAAGTTATACAATACTCTTTATGATAAATAAAAAATAAACAATTCCTTAATAATAAAATGAATTGTAAATAAAATTTAAAAAAAATCGGAAACCGATAATCGCAATTTAGGAATAAGTTCTTGATAAGCAAGTTTTTACGTTTTACACAATACACTTTTTATAAATAAATAATACATTAATAGTAAAAAAATCTTAGTGATAAATAAATTGTAAATAATATTCAGTGTAATATAAAGAGTATCACAAATTAATAATGTTACCTTCAAAAACATCATAAAATACTAATATTTTGTTCTCTACCATCGATCACGATAAATAAATGACCCGTTAACGTTGTCTGCTAAAATAAAATAATATTAAATAAAATCTATGCTCTATGACAAACATAATTTTAAATTACTCTGTGATTTTCCATCGAGAGATCGATCAAAATGTTCTGTCATGTTTTGTTTACGTAAGGATCTCGTACGGCTTTACAAACAATAATATTTTGAATGCAAATTGTAAACAACAATTTGCATTCAAATATATGATTATCTTAATATTCATGTTAAAATCATTAATCATATACTATTCAATGGCGTCACGCATTGTCATCCTGATACAGCATAATAGTATACCTGAGATATTATAATATATAGGAAGAAAACAAATTGCCTACTATGTCTGGGGTCATGATCGCGGGGTTGAGTTATCTTAGAGTCAATATGAACTTATATGTTTTACACATCATCTACAATGCTACCTTATTCTAAAGTAAATAAAAAACATTAATAATAAATTTATAGTTAAGAATTTACAAGTTAAGTCAGAAATACTGATAAAAAAATGAAAACTTAGATATCGCATATCTCCGTAACTATTGATATTAGGTCATGGTTGCTTGAACATTTTCGACTCATAATTAAAGCAGAAATACAGTCCTAAGAGATTATTAATATTTTCCAAATAACCCTGTATACAATTTTTAAATATCTGATAATGTGTGGATGTTCTTACTATGGAATTGGTGGACATTGCATTGTGTAGAGTGATCGCTTAAGCCAGCTCCACAGGTTGTAGACCCTGAGCCATCCCATAAAAATCATTCCTCACATGTTTCTAATATAAATAGCTTCGTCTTTGTGAGACTTCCATAATTTATCTTAATTAATAATATATTATCTGAAACCAAATTAATTAATCAATTAGAAAGACATACAGAAAAATCAAATCCACGAAAAAATATTTGGCTGCTACCGGGATTCGAACCACGGATCTCCTCCTTTCCCGGGCAGGCGCGTTCTTCAATTACGCTATAGCGGCCTTGTATGTTTCCGTATATCGACCTCATGTGTAAGTCTCATTTATTAATTGATTAACATTTTTTATCCATTTTTAAAATTGCAACTTCACAATAAGAATGTGTTCTTGAATATAATATATTATCTGTTTCAATGTCGTCATATTTAGTTAATTTAACATTTATATACTTTCTTTTCAATGTGCATTTATTCTTGCGTTATTTGTTCCTTTGTCATTTCCTGTGGATCTTCATTTCACTCTAAATTATGGCTTACATAGGTATTGAAAGTCATCATGTAATATTTGGTTACCTGCTCTTCGCATAAAATATAATTAACAAAATATTAATTAGAAGCAAGTATTACATTTTGAGTGTTACGTGAATTTCGGCAAAAACAAAATTTCATATCTATACACGCACTTTAAAAGTCTTAAGTAAACTTTATTAATCAACTTAAATTACCAATCATAGCCTGAAATAACAGCAAGGGAAGCTTTCATTCTCATTTAATTTATGAAAGCAAACTCTGATAGGTATAATTTACGTTAAAATTTCGTGAAAATGATACGACCCGTCGTTAGTGGCAAGTCAAAATTATTTTGTTAATATCGAATCACAATGAAATCATTTAAAACTAAATTATTTTCTTTAAAGTTTGTTATTCAATGTCTAAGGTTATTACAATATTTATTTTATATTATTTTAAGATACTGGGCAGGTATTCTTAAGAATTGTAGCTTATTTTACTGTAAAGAATAGTTAGTCTTGGCAAAATTGAATTAAAAAAGGATTGCTTAGGTAGAGTTTTCGTGTCGAGAGAATATAAGAGAGTAAGAAAAATATGTGATAAAGGTGTTGAAAGAAATAGAAGATGACCGCGAAAGACTCGGCATGACCAGTTTAACCAGATATTGGAAGACGGTCTTGTGAAAAGCCACAACAATCAACAAGCTTTCATGCGAAGATTTATAAATAAGGTAAGAATTGTGTCAGGACAGAAGAGTATGGCGCTCCAACCTCTCTGTCTACCCCTAATATCGTCTAATAGTAATGAATTATTTAGTATTATTAATTACAATTTACAGATTATTGCCAGTTCTGGTAGATAATTTTCAAATGGTTCCATCTATTTCTATTCTGTACATTAAAGCAAGAAATGTAATCAGAATATTTTTTTAGATCAAATTTTAATGTTTTGTTGCAAAATAAAAACAGTTTCATGATATGTAAAACAAATAACATAAATAAATTACGTCGGCAGATATATAAAAAAAGTCCATCCAGAAAATATAGAGGGTTATTCGGAAAATATTAATAACCTTGAAGGAATTTATTCCTGCTTTGATTGTGAGTCGAAAATGTTCAAGCAACCATGACATTGAAAAAGAAAACCTTCAAATTCCATTTTTTTTTTCCAAGAGTTTTTATCATTTTATTAATTTTTATTGGAGCAAATGAATTTTTTGTAATCGACATAAGCTATTGTAATGATAGTTTAACGATTTGTAAAAAATAAGTCAGAAATATTTTTCAAAAAAATGCTTATCTTGATATTGCGTAACTCCATAACTATTGGTCATGGCTGCTTGAACATTTTCGGCTCATAATCATCGAGGTTATTAATTTTTATTAATTAATGAAATTCGAACATTTATTATCCCGACACCCAAATATTTCTTTGATAAATAGATTTTTTTGTTTTTCATTCTATATAATTCAGTCAATTTATTTTTAGATATATTTTTTGATGATTTAGATATATCCCGACACCCAAATATTTCTTTGATAAATAGATTTTTCTGTTTTTCATTCTATATAATTCAGTCAATTTATTTTAAGATATATTTTTTGATGTGTAACATCTTTGTTACCTGAAGGTATGTTATTTGGGACACACCTTCAGGCCCTCGGATACCGAATACAGGGTATTGTACTTAAGTATAAGAGAATTGAGCTTAGCGAAGTAGCCGTAGACTTCTTTACCGACTAGGTTGGTTTGGACTAGTCGGTTAAGAAGTCTGCGGCTCCAGCGGCCGGCCTGAATGAATGGAAGAAAAATCACGTACATATAGGAAACGTGACGCGGTAAATTTCAAATTTTGACTCAGCCACCTTCATTAAACATCTATGGTTGAAACTTCCAAACCCGGTTGAATACTGTTCTCTCTAATGCCGTGCGTACTGAAAAAAACATTCAAGAGGACGCCGAAGAAGTGAAGGAAATTCTCGTTCATTAAGTGTTAACAAAAGTGCTATATGTAATAATAATTCCTTGAATCTAAAATTTTCTAAAATTCTTAATTTATAAAGATAAGTAAAACAAAACCAGATACGTGTCGTGTTGTTATATAGTTCGTTGTACGAATTAATTTCTTAAAGTTAGTTACATAATGTAATTATTAATAAATAATTTTTTGAATTGATATTGTAGTATCGAATACTTTTAAAGTTTGACGTTGATTCCTTGTACTACCGTGTTAATCAATCCTTTTCAAATTGATACATAAAATATAAACAAATTAATTAAAAAAAAAACGACTATTTTGTAATAGTAATAATAAGCAAATTTCAAGGGAGAATATAAGCAGCGTAAACGCGAGGAAAAATTAAAAACAAGAGGAGTGGAGCCGAAAAAATCACTCAAATACCCATCATTTTCGACTAATGTAAAACTCGTTATTTTTTCCACAGGAAGCAATCACTTGGTGGTTTGACATTAGATGAAATAAAACACAATCACTTTGTTTAAAACCACGAATTTTAATAAATACCACGCCAACCGGTTTGACTGAAGCTACGTCAGAACGTATTTAAAACTAACAATAAATATTTAAAAAATGGTCTTATATAATATATACATAAAGTGGGAAACATAATATAAAACTATATAATAAAGAGAGAGATAAATGAACATAGATAGAGACAGAAAAAAGAGAGACAAACTAAGTCAATGGACAGAACGCCAAGGGAGGGAAAAGGGAATCATAATGTTGATTGATATTTAATTGAATTTAAAAGAAAAATACCTAGCATAGGGCTAAAGGATAAATTCATTTGATTATTAAGTAGTTCACTATTATCATTCACTGCTTATTTTATCTCAAAGGCCTCTCAATTGGCAATCGATGGCCAAACCCATTTTGGTGAAAAATATTTACTCCTGTGCTATTATTATTAAATGAATGGTCTTTTTCAATAAGATAGTTGGAAAATTCAGAGAAACCATTATTGTTTAAGTATTTAAGATGTCCCTTAACACGAATGTTAACATTACGGGCATAACTGTTCCATATTTGTTTCGCATTCTATTTAGGAAAAACTGCTGTTTTTTCAAATTGCGAACCGAAGCCCGTGATATGAAAATAGGATTGAACTTCCGAAGTTTTATCATATCATTAGACTATTCTTTCTCTTACCGCTTCAAAAATTTTAAATTCTAATAAGTTGATGCACAACTATCCGCCGTTTTTTTTTAATTTGACGTTTAATTGACCTAAGTCATTCTATTATCATTTAAAAGGCCTCGAAAACCATACACATGTACCTACCACATTATGCTGCACCACTTAGAGAAAGATCGGAAAGATTCTGAGTCATTTCGCGTTCTCAAAGATCTTTTCGGTGAAAAGACATGCCGAGAGTGGTTTGATCACTTCAAAGCTGTTGATACCAGCTTAGACGACAAGTCAAAAGAGGGTCGACCTTCGGATTATGGTGAATAGGTCATCCTGGCGGCTGTGGAAGAGGACGAGAAATGCACCACTATAGACGTACCAGTATAAATTGGCGTGCGAGGGAGGGCGTCCCTGTCGCGTAACAGAAGTTGTCAGGGTGTAAATTTATTACACAATACATAATGTATAGAATGTCCGGTGACCGGTGTCGGAGTCTTTAATATAAATTTGGTCGGGTAGCACTAAAGAAACAAACCGGTAATGGCGGCCGCTCTATCTGTCAACCTGTCAAACGGTAACATCGGTTCATTATTTGCTTTTTCAGCTTCGCAAAACTTTAATACTTCATTGACAATTGTTCTGGCATCATCCCAGACTGTTTTGGATGTTTTGGACATGATAATTCAGTGTATATTGGAAATCAAGATGTCACAGCTCACACTCAAATACGAAAATGAACTGAATGACAAGGCAGGGGTTATCGCCGGGTGCAGGCGGGGCGGGTTTTAGTTTCAAAGTCACCGCACGCTAATTTACGTTGGGCAAGCAATAGGACACTGGATACTGGGAGCAGTAATAAATTAATGTTGATGGTGGCTACGCCCATACACGCCCCCGAATAATAATTGTCCTTATTCGATGGCTCAGGGCTTACAACCTGTATAAGCTGGCTTAAGTGATCACTCTACATAGTGCAATGTTCACCAATTCCATCGTAAGAACATCCACACATTATAAAATTTTAAAAAGTTCTTTACACCTTTATGTTCGAATCAAGAACGTTTCATACATTACTATGGTCTCTGCTAGAGACATCTATTGTTTTTTTTCATTAACAAGTTAGTATACACAGATTTCGTAACTAGTAGTGATACCTATATGTGTTTATTTTTTAAAGTAGAGTTTTGTTAGCAATTTTCCTTTTAACGTATATATGATATTCTTTCGAATTATTACATATTTACTATAATACGCCTGAAAATCAATATTTTTAATTTTTAACTCCTATCATGTACCAGCATATGTTTTGATACAATATTTTTAATGAAAGAATGTTCTAAGAACACAGTTAGTGGATTTTGTCCCCAGAGGGATGATTAATTAATTAAGGATAAATTATTAAGCTCAGAACTGAGCCATCCTATAGGAGACTTCCATTCACTTTTCTCATATATAAATTAGGTTCGTCTTTATGAGACTTCTATAGTTTATCCTTAATTAATTATCGATAAAAATCCAGTAATTGTGTTCTTAGAACATACTTTCATTAAAAATATTGTTTAATATTTGATTTGAGTATATCTCCATTTTTGTTCATGTTACAATAAAATTCATAATATGATTTTAAAAAAGGCAGATAATAATACGTCAATCAATAATGAATATAGAACTTGATACAGTTACGGCTGAAAAATTAAAATAAAAGAAACTGATAGAAGCAATATTTTCTCGTATTACCAATTTATTTTTCTTCTGAAATATGAGAGAAATTTAACATTGATATATTTTTTCATTTTCGCGCTGTCGCCAAAGGCGGCGTCGTCAAACAGTGCCGGTTTCCTTTGAAGTTTTTCAATTGAATCTATTACTATGCAAGATCCATTTTCCACATATTTTTCTGACCTCAATGTTTGTACTTTTGATACGCGAGCGATATGAAATATCATGTTCACAGCAAATTACATTTTTTTCAAGATTTATATATAAACAAATTAGAAATGTAAATGATATAGAATCTTTCTACATAGTGATACACAATTTAGATTGGACTATGCCTGTGTTGAGACAGGCGTAGTCTAATGTGATTGTTTTTAATATTATTATTTTCTTTTACTGTATCATATTTTAAAGATTACTTATTATTAATTAAATCAGATTAATTAAATTAAATTAAAGATTAATGAAACTGTACTGTGATTATTTTATTCATTTTATGTTATTTATCATATAATTTTGTTTAAATTTAGACCTGCTAGTTCCTTTGTTGTGATTTTATTTTATTTATCTTTTTACCAAATTATGTTCATTCTTGTTTCTTTTTTGCATTTCTATTTATTCTGTATTTTCTTTAACATTTATTTCAGCTTGCTACTTTTGTAGCTCCGTATGAAGGAAAGTGTTTTGATAAGAAATGTAAAAAACGTCATTTATTTTCAATTTTTTCCTGCGTCTCGAATGATACTTTTATATTTTTAATATTTTTTATTATTTATTTTTACTGTGCTTTCTTTCTTACAAAATAAATATAAGGTATAGATCTAAGGTAGTAAAAAGATAAACAATGGTACATACCTTAGAACAGGTATTTCTATATATCTAGCAAGACAGGTAGTGGTCCGGAGGCTTGATACATTTTATCCTATATTTATATGTATTTATGTTTCAAGCAATTCCAATAAACGCCAATTTATCGATAATGAAATTAGTTGCACAATTAAAGAATTTAAACAATACTTTCTAGTGCGTAAAAACATGTAATTATCTCCAGATTTTGTTTAGGTTAATATTAATAATATTAAAAAAATAAAATGTACATAAAAATAATCACCCTCGTTTTCAATATGCTTCTGACTAGGACTTGCAAAGTTCCGATAAAAGTTTAATTTACCAGACGATCAAGACACTATTATTGGATAACCATTATATTAGAGTATTCAATGTTCAGTGAAATATTTATTAAAATTTTTCTCCGCCGTAATATGTTTACACTTACATAAAGTGGTTTCGATTTGCTGTTTTCACGAATTATCTATAATTTATTTCGTTGTTTTATGATATATTCATTATTAAATTTTTCTGTGTTAAGAGTTCTGCGATATTCTGCCATATATATCTGTCCCCGAAAAGAAAAACACAAGACCGAATGAAAAAAAAAGATTTTCACAACATCTGAATTATAATACATATTAAATTACAGTCTACTGAGTATTAGCGACTAATTTATTATGTACAAGTTACAAATGATTCTCTTACAGACGATATATTAAAATGAGATCTAAATCTTATCTTAGAATCGGGTCGAAAATCTCATAAATATCTCATCTGTAGACACGGGCTGTTGGAGTAATTCAGATTGCGAGGTTTGCAATTCTTGGAAAACTATTCCATATATCATTTGCGCCGCAGTTCGTCTTTTGATCAACCTTGATAGATTTATTAATTATTACATTTTCTCTAACAATGCTTTGGTACATTTTATATATAATTAACGGCTAGAAATATTTTATGAGGACATAAAACACATCACATCCGTTGGATTCTCACATCAGCTGATATTAATACAGGCAGCGTAGGTGTCATATTTGATTAAGTATGTTTTTATTTATTTATATTTGATTTTAAATCAGTCAAGCAAGGATGATGCCCTTCTTGAGTCAGAAAAGAAGGATATATTTTTATGTTTTGTTTCTAAGCGTGGAACATTACATAAATTTTATCTAAATCAATAAATATAAACATTGATTGGAAAAAATACAAGTTTTTTTATACAGCAGTCTCATGTTGTTTATGAAGAAATCTTTTATAGATCATTTACCAAACAATTTGTCGCGAAAAATAATAAAAATCTTCCCTATTCTCAAGATAAGAGATTGCTGTTTATCGTGTTAATCGTTGTGTTTAATTAAATATTTCCATATTGATAAGAAAATAAGTAGATACGTATTTAACAAAATTGATTTCTTTCTTCTTATTCCATTTTTTACGCTTTAAAAACAGGCCCATCTGTGGTCTCCTGAACCACCGACTATTTACTTGGTCTCTAGACTATCTTGAAATATAAATTATGTTTTATTTTTCAAAACAAATGACATTTCGTTTTTTTCAATATATATATATTAGGTCCTTACATATGAAATTGGCGTTTAGTATGGGAGGAACATAAAGCCGATTTTTTTTTATTATAATATATTTATTTAATCAAAGTATGTACCATTGCTATCTATGCACTTTTGCCATCTCATAGGTAGTTCATCGAACCCTTTACTAAAAAAACCATTCGGACGGGAATCAATAAAATCTTTGAAGGCGGTTTGGACTGCCCCATCGGAGTTGAATTTTTCCTTTGCGAGAAGTTATCCAAATTTCGAAAAAAATGGTAATCTGTTGGGGCAAGGTCCGGAGAGTACGGTGGATGTCTTAGACATTCCAATTGAAGCTCCTCTAATTTGGTAGCCGTCTGTTGTGCAGTGTGTGGTCTAGCGTTATCATGAAGCAGCAGTGGCCTAGAGCGATTAACCAGCCTCGGTTGTTTAGCAGCTAGCTTTTCCATCATGGTTTGCAGTTGCTGACAATAGACATCTGCCGTAATCGTCTGGCCAGATTTAAGAAAGCTGTAGTGAACGACACCAGCACTAGTCCACCAAACGCTCACAAGTAACTTTTTTGGAGTCAATTTTCGCTTGGGGCATGGTTTGGCTGGTTCGGCAGGGTTCAGCCATTGCGATGAGCGCTTCCGATTATCGTACAGGATCCACTTTTCATCACAGGTAATGATTCGATTTAAAATCCCTTCATTATTGTGCCGGTTGAGTAATGCAACGCAGCAGTCAACGCGCGTTTGTTGATTTGCTTCACTCAATTCGTGAGGTACCCACCTTTCAAGCTTTTTCACCTTACCAATTTGCTTCAAGTGGATTAAAACAGTTTTATCACTAACACCGCAGCCTGCAGCTAACTCGGATGTGGTTTGCGATGGATCCGCTTCCACAATAGCCTTCAATTCTTCATTATCAACTTTGGTCTCCGGCCGTCCACGGGGCTTGTTCTGCAGGTCGAAATTTCCAGAACGAAAACGTTGGAACCAAAAACGCACTGTGTTTTCTTTTGCGGCACCGTCGCCATACACATCATTAATCCTTCGAGCCGTTTCTGCAGCACTGGTGCCACGGTGGAACTCGTACTCGTAAATAACGCGATATTTCAAGTTTTTCATTTTGTAAACTGAGTGACGCAAAGAAAAAACAATTGAGGAAAAAACAAATGAATTATAATTTTCAAAACACAAATACATGAGTAAATAGCTGTATAAATTTGGATTTGGAATTCCTAACCAAAGAGAAGATATTTGAGATCAAATTTGCCAGTACGGCAAAACGCCAATTTCATATGTAAGGACCTAATATATATATGCTTAGTAAAAAGTCATGCTTTTTGTTCTCACTGCACGCCCTTGCATAAACCGTATAATATTTGATGAGCATATTTAAAATATTTAGGAGAAAAAATGCTAACGCACGACATTTTTTCATTTTTAAAACACTACGCAAAAGTTGAAATTTGACACAAAAAATGTGACATTTTTCTAGGGCAGTCTAAAAAAGTTTTAACGCACGAGTTGGTCTAAAATGAATACAGGGATATCGAATCCATTTCAGATTTATTATACACGTGGAGACTGTAATATGTAAATAGTTTTTGAATATTGAAAATCTGTGTTGATATAAAAAAGGGGGACATGTGTGAAATGTGAATGCCAATCGATTGTTATTTCTTTTCTCTATCTATGAATGGCTACAAGAAGCAAACAACATGGAAAAACGGAAGGATATAGAAAAGGCATATATTCAGCAGTAAAGAGATGAAGGCTGAAGAAGAAGAAGAGAATAGATATTAATGGTGACTTTGCCTACGAATAATATAAATACATTTTGTTTTGTTCTTTTTACAATTATATATATCATTTAACATTTCAAATATAAACCTTGACGAAATACCAAAAACTAAGACAACACATGGATAGAAAAATTACTCATACATAGGGCCTAAAATATTTAACATATTTAAAACAGACTTCCCGGAAATCAGAATATACTCAATTACTAAAATAAAAGCTTTGGCAAACAACTGGCTTACCTCCAAAGGTAGAACAGCAACTGAAAATTTACTTACTGTAATTGCATAATAATGTCTTCAAATAAAAATATATACCTATATAAATAAATAAATTAATTAAGGAAAATAAAAAATAATCTTAAACAAAACTTTAACCCTTTTTACATTAAACAATTATTCTACACATATTTACACTTGGACTTATGACTCACTCAACTTTCACTAACATTCCACTTGACACTCTGTAGATACATAATTACTACCTTATGAAAATAAATACTACTGACGAACTCGAAAAAATATTATAATTGTGTTCTATAACGCCACTCTAGGACAGGCGTAGCCTAGTAGAGTGGCATAATCCACAAATAAAACAAAACAAAAAAAATGTGTAATTTATCTTATATTTTATTGTTAAATTAGTATTAAGTATCTTTATTTGTAAACAAGGATTTTTTTTAAATAAATAAAATAAATAAATATGAGAACAATTTATTTTACTGTCTCTATGAGAGTCAAAAGACTCATGTATAGAGGAGTATTACAGGTACAAGGCATAATTATGTATTTTAAAACAGTTTTATGATTGTATTATGTGTCTAGTAGGTGTTTGTATATATGTTTTATGATTTCAATTTTAATTTTTTCTGATCATTTCTGGGAGATTATTAAAGAATTTAATATATACCAAGAAAACTAAAATGATTTTGGGTTAAATTAAATTTTGGTGTGTTAAGTGTATCTCTAAATCTTGTACATAGAAAATCGCTTCTTGTGTTTAATGTATTTTAAATTTAAAAACTTGGATTATTAAATTTTTCGTTGTACTTAATATGTCATAATCATCATCGCTTCTGGCTCTACAACCCCTGGTGGGTCTTGGCCTCCTCAAGAGTCTTCCTCCACTCATCTCGGTTTAGTGCCAGCTCTCTCCAGTTCAGAAGCTCCAAGGGAGATACGTCTTTGGGGGCATTGTTTCTCCATCTTAATTTTGGCCTTATAAAGCTCCTCCTTTTTGTTCGGTCAATCTCTTCACATGAGCCAGCCACCGAGGTCTTCCAAGTTTTATTAATTTTGATGCTGAGCTCCTTAAATAGTGCATAGAGCTCGTTGTTGTAACGTCTGCCCCAAAGTCCATTTTCTAGAATCGGTCCAAAGATATGTCTCAAAATTTAATTTAAATTTTGAGGCGTATCTCTGTACATATTAAATTTAATATGTACAGAGTTTGTTTTCGTGTTTGATTACGTTACAATGTAATTAACAATATAATACTTAAATGAAACGGCGCATAACTATGCATCAGCCAAATAAATATTTTTTATAAATTTTAAGTATGACATCATTATCTTCAAAAATAACATTACAAATTTCGTGTGGATTTTGAGTGGTAGTTAAGTACAC
Organism: Agrypnia vestita; assembly: GCA_016648135.1. NCBI lineage: Eukaryota > Metazoa > Arthropoda > Insecta > Trichoptera > Phryganeidae > Agrypnia > Agrypnia vestita. The sequence goes on from JADDOH010002975.1 coordinate 103,682, forward strand.
TTCATTATAACATGAAAAACTTATCGTTTCTCCACAAGTGTTGTTTATCATAAAAGATCACATGTGTATAAAAATATCAATGAACAAACCTACACAAATTGATTAACAAGAAATGGAAATCCACCTTGAACTCAAATGATGCAGCGAAATTTTTAATTAATTTTGAAAACGTGTTTTTAAATCGCGTAAATAATTGAACCACCTTTACCGTGCATAAACTTAACCAAAAAAATTGGTGAGTGAGCTTTATAGAAAGAAAACCTAACCTTCATATTGTAAAAGAAACGAAACACGGGAGAACTCTTTAACCAAACATATTAAATTCGTTGTCCGTCCGTTTGACTATCTGTCTGTCTCCACAACTTCGTGTAGCGTCCGTAATTTCGTTCGAATTCACGGCTAAAAAAAGAAACGGCCGATTAATACGGCTACGGCCGCCTCTCCGTAGACCGCCAAAAAGATGCTGTAAATATATACCAGGGGTTAGGAGACGCGACCGAGCGTATCATAATTTTTGACAGGTTACTGCTAGTTTTATAATATAAACATTTGATTTATGTACTATGTATATATCAAGATAGATTATAGATGTCTCACAGAGACGAAGCTATTTGTATGGAAAATTAGGAAACCTTTGGGTGTTTATAGAGCTTACGATCTATCTTATAGCACTCTATAAACCATAATGAAGTGTCATTTACTACCTGCGACATCTACATACATAATGTTTCATGGGAATGACAAATAAAAAAAAACAAAGATGGCATTAGCTTAGTGCATATAAAAATTTAAAACACGCTGGATATAAGCCATATATACAATTTCCATAAATTTTGTGTGGGCGATATTGGTTGGAATCGTGAACATTGTGTAAAGTGATCACTCAAACCAGCCACAGGTCGTAAGCCCTATGAACATCCAAAAACTTCCATACCTTCTTTCCCATATTATTATCTTCGTCTCTGTGAGATATCTTTAATTTACCTCAATGATGATCCCTCTGAGGACAAAATCCGGTAATTGTGTTAAAAATTAGAAGATACTCAACAAATATATATGTTTATAATTATGGGGTAAAAAAACAAAAGTAGCAATATTCAAAAACAAATAAATGTAGTCATCGATGATCACTTATTTATAATGTAATGAATTCGAGATTTTATAGGAAACACAGCCCATATAAGAAACATAATTTTGAAAGAGATATATGTAACTACATAAAATCTACAATTCATTCTAGAGTACATTTTAAAATAGTAATCCTCGATGATTGCATTCAAAATGATTATTTTTATTTTTTGGATATTACTGCCTTTGCTTTTATACCCCACATATGTTATGTTCGGGGAAACTGTTTGTTTGTAAACTGAAACACATATGTATACACCGAGCTTCGGAAAATATAAAAAATATATCTGTATCTCCAAAAACCGCGCATATGAATAATTGAGCCCTATGTGTGTACTATCTTGTATACATTTTCAGATACCATGTTTCATCATTTAACATTAAAGAAAAAAAAAAATACATAAAATTTAATCCAATTATTTTTTTATTGTGTGTGAATTGTACGTAAAAGCGCTGTAACACAACGGAGTACCTACCTCGACACCACCTCTAGAACTCTGCAGTCTCGTCTTGGTAATCTCCAGGCGGCCTTGGGGTATTTCTTCGTTCAGGACAAGTCCATGAGAGACCAGTTTTACGTCCATGAATAATAATCAGCTTTCGCGGGATGACCTTCGTAATCTCCATATTTATCAAGGTCACGTGGATGGTATAAGTATTATATCATACAGAAAAAAAGTAACCCATAAAAATCAAGTTTTTATTATACTCCCCTTCTTTGTAAAATATAACAACAATTAAAAACGAATTAAAACATATAACATAACACTAAACTTACAGTAATTTAATATATTTCTAAAATGACAGATGTTTTGAGCTTTGATAAGACACTTCATGCTTTGAAGATTAAATTCTAAAAACATTTGTCAGTCAATTTAGATTTTCGACATTCGTAGTAAAGAACCTATTATGCATACCGACGGAGTAATTCAAATTTAGAAAATATTCCGCGACGTTATCGGGCCGCCGTAATCAAACTTTTCTAATGATTCCAATTTGAAAATACCAATAAAATTTCTAAAAATCTGAAATGATACTATAATTATAATTTTTTTTAACGAAAATTTGATAGATCTTCTTGATCGTCGCCACGAGTCTACTTGCCAAGTTTCAGCTCGATTGTATCACGGGAAAAGGTTCAAAAATCGATCCAAAGTTTTTGTTGACGGCAAGCAAGCAGATGCCACGAGTTAATATAAAGGGAGTAAAAAAGGATAATTTTTTGCAAAACATTAAATTTTTTTATTATTTTCAGTGTTTATTTATTGTTTAATAAAAAGTTTTTCGTGATTGACTCTTTTCACTCCACAATTTAAAATATGTTTTACTTTACTTTGTAATACACACACAAAATATGAGTTATTAAATTAATACTATAGTTTCGAGAGGAGCAGTCTCTCTCATCATCAGGTATAGATAATAACTAACTTAAATACAAAATTTATCAATCAAATCGGGTAGGTCATGGGGCGCGCGTTGAGGAAGGGTATTTTTTCCCAAAAAGTTCTAGGAATGGTGAAGTGGACTGAAATGTGATTACTCCAATTGAATCCAATTTAAACTCATTTTTAATCACTATATTTGTATTATTTTCGGTAGGCTGTACAAGTCCAAGTCAAGTCAAGTAGCTTGTACAAGTCCAAGTCAATTCAAGTAGGCTGTACAAGTTCATCCACGTAGCGTGTTTGACAAGCGGCGTTTGCGGCTGAAAAGCAGCGCTGGCCAATATCATTAAACAAGAAAATGATTACATTTCCAACAAAAGATCTCTTTAAATTGTTTCCAGTACCAAACGTACATGATATTTTCAAGCAAGTTTCCATATTAAAAATATGTAAAGAAAAAACCTTACAGAAAACCAGGAATATTTCAAACTTATGAGAAATGGAAACCAATTCATAATGCCTAAATATAAAACAACCCAAATGCAGCATCACTATATTTATAAAGCCATTAATTACTATAATAACTTACCTATCGAGGTACGATGCATCAGTAACCTCTCAGAGCAAATCAAAAAGATTAAAAATTTCCTAAAATCAAACTTAAATTCATAAATCATTTAAACCTATAGCTTTTTTCAAAATAACTTCGATACTTTCATTTTCAATTTACCTTTTTTACTGTATTAATAAATAACTTGTATACACTATGTACCTATTATAACAAGGAATAAGAACTGTGGCTCCCTCATCAGACTCAAAGCTTCTCTTCACTCATGAGGCCTACATGACTACCAAGTATTTAAAAAAAAATGTTTAATCTGATATGTTATATATAAGAACTGTATTTGTACCATAAATTAAATATATATATATATATTATACTATATATATTATATATATATAATATATATATATGTATATGTATAGTCACTCAAACCCTGGCAACATGATTATATGCAAAAGCTTTGCGCGTCATGGAAAAAGACCTTTGTGTGACAGCACATAACTTAGCCATTTTCAAAATAATTAATAAATTTGATAAATATTGACTAATTTACTATTAACAATGATAAATAATTAACATATTAAGAATTATAAATTTCCCATAAACAATGACAATAAAACTAATTTTATTCGTAAAAAAAAAATTGAATGTATTTTTTGATGACACAAGGTGGTGTAACCACTTAATATTATCACAGGACGTGGCTGAGGGGGGCAAATGTAAACACTGGAAATTAATTAAAGATTTATTGATGAGTATAATTAATTCACAAAGTCACCGGACACAAATTAAATTTAAGCACTAATCTCGAATTTACAATATTTCGCAATTTACCACTCATCTGTGAACACGTTTTTATCGCTTGTTAATAACACTTTCGAGAAAACTCCATTTTATTACAGCACGTAAAGTAGGTACTTCGCTTAATTTATTATCGCTCGGTTTACACTCGCGCCGGCCACACATGCGATAATATCGCGTTAGTTCAAACCTCAAAATAAACATCGTCCGCCGCGGCATTGGTTCCACCTTTTATACACTATTGTATATTTTATATCGTTCTTTTTTTAACACATTGGTTTTTCGAACTTCCTAGATTATTCTATACAGGGCGTAAAAGAGCTAGTCCACAATACTTTACAGGTGGATTTCTACCTTGATTATGAGTCGAAAATGTTTTAGCAACCATGACCGTATATCACTAGTAATGGAGTTATGCAATATAAAAGTTTGCATTTTTTCTACATTTCTCACTTATTTTTTATAAAACGATGAAGTATCATAACAGTAATTTATATCGATTACGAAAATTTCATTCGTTTCAATAATAATTAAATAAAATATAAAAAATCTTAAAAAATTTCAATTGGAATGTTTTCCAATTAGAATTGAAAGGTTTTTATAATTTTATTTGACTTGTATAAAGAGAATGAGTATTTTAGTCGCAAAAATTGAAAAAAAAATTGCATAATTTGATTTCGCATATCAGCGTGACTATTGGTATTACGTCATGGTTGCTAGAACGTTTTCGACTCATAATCAAGGCAGGAATCCACCTGCAAAGTATTGTGGACTAGCTCTGTTACACCCTATATAGTTCTAGTGTTTCCATAGTTCCATAATAAATAAAGAGTGTTACAGGGTGTCCCAGAAGGTTATGGAATGTACGAGAGAATTCAATCGTGTTGTTTATTTGAAGCTCTGACAGTGCGCGTCTCGTTAAAATATACTTGCATTTTTGGTTATATAGTTTCTAATTCTAAGTAATTCTAAAGTAAATTCACATTATTTGCAATTTTCTGGTACAGAATATTTTCTTAATTACTCCCTTTCTTTTAACTCGTCTGCTTGTCTGCCGACAAAACTTTGGATCGATTTCTAACCCTTTTTCCGTGATCCAATCGAGCTGAAACTTTGCAGGCAGACTCGTGGCGACGATTAAAATGATCTAACAAATTAATAATTATAGTATAATTTTAGATGTTTCGAAATTTTAACGATTATATATTGTTTAATTTTCGAATCCGACGCGTGGAGTAGGCGCGAAACCTGTTCCAATGCGAAAAGGAGCGTAATAAAAACTTGGGTTAGTTTTTTTATGAAGTAAACCAATAACAGAGATACACGATACAAAACAAAACATTTAACAATTATTTAAAAAAAATACAAAATAAACTAAAAAAAGAAAAAAATAAAAATAAAACAGGGTCCATTATCAGGATGAAGATAATAAGCAATACAGAATACAAGTCTAATTGTTTACAAGTGTTTCTTTTGGATCGCCTAGGATCCGTGACAAATGAAACCAAGCAAACCGTGAAAAATCCGCTGGATATACGATATCATCAAATTCGTGGGGAAGCTATTTTGAGTTTGTCCAAATTTTTCAGAACACAGTACTGGATTTTGTCGCAGGGACACGGTACTGTGTTTTGAAAAATTTGCCAAACTGAAAATGTTCTGAATCAAAATACAGGTCTAAAAATGAGTTTGACAAATTGAAATGATATTTTAGGCGTATTCTGATAATTCATAAGAATCTGATAATTCAGAAGAATCTCATTACACATATAAAGGATATTGCTAAAAATTTAAATCATAAAAATAGATATCTCACCAGTGACATCTGTGGTTAATTAAGGGGAATGAAAATGCTTCGGATGCGTGTCGCGCTAATGATTATTACAACACATACGAAACAGGTTGTAAAATTTAAATATATACAACTTTCGAAAATTTGATAGACGTGGTATTCTATCGTGGGTGGAAATGTGAACGTTACATTGTGTAAAGTGATACTTAAGCCAACCGGACGATAGGTCGTAAGTCCTATGAACACTCATAGACTTCCATACCTACTTTACTATAAAATAAATATATAATTTCGTCTCTGTGAGAATCTATAATATATATATATATATATATATATGAAACTTTAGTAAATGATCTGTAAATAAAAACATAATAAATATTCGCGGAAGACATAAATACGGTTAATTAATTGACAGTATTTATATAACATAATAATTCACCTCTCTGACATTTGTTTGAAGTGATGCGCCATCACTCATTAGAAATAACGTCTTTGACATGTCGTAAAGATTGTTTATCGCTTGATATTTTGACACGAGTATATTTTTAATAATATATTTTTTCTCGATAGAATGAAGAATGAATTACAGGGTGTAATAGAGCTAGTCCACAATACCTTATAGTAAAGGAAACACATTATTTTTGTGAAGTTGCAATTTCAGAACAAAGTTCTGTGAATTATTAAACAATTTTTATTAATCAATTAGAAAAGACATACAGAAAAATTCAAATGAACGAAAAAATATTTTAACTGTCACCGGGACACGAACCACGGACCTCCAATTCTATCCGGGAATGGCGCGTTATCCAATTTCGCCATGACAGTCTGGTAAGTTAACGAAAATTTTTTCGACCTTATACGTAGTCTCTTTTTAATTGATCAACATTTTTATTCCATTTTTAAAGCAATCCACTTTTTTATAACACAATAGTCACGAATACCTAATTGTATCAAATTTTTCCAAAAATTAAAATGAAATATTAATTTCTGGCGTCCTCTAGCGGTAGATGCGCGAAGGTGCTTTTTTTCTGTATGTCCTTTCTAATTGATTAATAAAAATTGTTTAATACTTTATAGTAAGTAGGTAAATAGGTAGCCTAAATTTTGAGTCGAAAAACTTCATGTAACAATTTATTTACTTATTAATCAACGCTCTAGTGGGTTTTCACAGTTCAAGAATGTTACAAGGATTCTTTATATACCTAACATAAAACACGTTTTAAAGTAAATAATTAAATAAATCATTGAATTAACACATATTTATAAGAACTCAACAATATACATATGTAAACAATGATTAGTACAAAAGCAAACAGTACCTAATAATTAGAAACCTTTAAAAAATTAATAATAAAGTAAAATAAAGATAGTTAAAAAAAATGTACCAGATAAATTAGATAAGAAGGTAAAATAAACAAAAAAAATATATAAAATTAAAACATATAGAAGAAATGAACACTAATTAGGACACCATAAAAAATGTAGATATATATATATAATTCATGGGGGACAAAAAATAAATAAATTTAGTTCATTAAACTATTAAATTCTACTGGCATATTTTAAGTCTAACTTATTATTTAATTAGGGTATGCTCTTACAGCGAAAAGTGTCTACGAATTTCGAGAATTTGTTTCCAAGGGGATGCATGCATGTTAACGGCGAATTTAATGCACTGTTATTACCGTGGGTCCCTATAAAGAACACTTCGTGATATCTCGTTTGTCTTGGTATATTGTACGAGAACATCTGAATCAGTTCAGGAATAATCTAATATCAATAGTAAGCAGAAAAGTGATTTTGATTTATGATTTGTGATTTACTCAAGCCTGGGTGTTTTGTGATTTGTTTTGTTTCGCTTTGTATTTTTCAATACTCCTGACTTATTTTTTTGTAAAAAAATGCACTAGCATAAAAGTAACTTATATCGAATATTAATAATACATTCGTTTTATTAAAAGTCAAAGAAAAAAATGATTAAAACATTGTAAAAATATTCTTTTTTAAATTTCTGCGAGATTTTAATAATTTTTTGATATATGTTAATGAGAAAGATTTTTTGAATATTCCATATAATTTACTTTTATGATAGACCAACTTTAAAAAAAAGATAAAACATAAATATTGTAAAAAATGCACACTTTGATGTAGCTTATCAATATTTTCGACTTATTAAGATAGAAATAAATTATAATTGTTAAGTATTGTGGACTACAATTATGGACTACAACCTGTGTAACACCCTGTATATATGTGTATCAAGGTTTTTTTATAATGCTATATTTTATAATTTATTTTTGAAGACACAATTTATCTGTCACGAGGAGTTGCAGTTGTGTCACAGATGTCACAGTTGTATCACAGACAGACAGACACATCGCTCGAACGATAAATTACGTATTTAAATCATTTTAAGTATTATTGAGTAATTTGTATACGATAGTTGTTATGTGATCGACCGCATCAAGATTATTTATCAGTAAGAATAATATAATGCAAATAGTTGTATGCCTGTTTATATTTTTTTAAAGCTGCACATAATATCGTATACACTAGAAAATAAAAGAATCTTGTGGAGAGTTCGAAATACCAATGTATTGCGTATATAAAGCGAGACTGACAACCGAGCAGATTGAGTTTATTTTGACATTTCTATCAGTGCGATATCAGCCGCGGTACGACGGCGGGGATCGCCTGTCGTGAGATAATTGGAGCGACAGGTATTTATCGAAATAATCGAACGAATTACCTAACTGACAATGTAAATAAATGCAAAATATTCAAAGTTTTTTTGTGAAGCATTGTGGAAATTTATTTTAATATATTAAATATGAATTGAATTTAAAAACACTGTTTTTTCCCACTGTAGGTATATTTTATTTAAATGTTAAAACGTTTTCAATATCACTCTCATTTATCAATAACAAATTTTCAACTAAATTAAAATAATTAAAGTTAGTATAATGGGGATTGGGTTTATGTAAATTTGGTAGGAGAAGGGGGCGGGGTTAGATTGGATAGGGATGGGGAGGTTATAGGTGGTATTTGAATGTTAATTATGTTTTTAATTTTTACTTTATTATAATGAATTTCTAAGCTCTCCAAAATATTATTTTTTCTTCCTTTATTGCAGCTATGTAACAGTGTTACATAGCTACAATAAAGGAAGAAAAATATACATAGCAGAAGATATAAAAAAACTCTACAAGAACATAAACTCGTAAGAACATTTTAAAATCGATTTCTTTTGAAAACATGAAAAACTTTTAGATCCAAGTCATTCGGTTTAGCCACGGTATAAAAATATGTAATTCTTGACAGCGTATTGCAATAAAGCAGTGGACAATAAACGTTAACACTATTTAATTAAATAAATTTGAATAATAATCACAATTTTTAAAATATTCAAAGACAACGATTAGACAACAGAAAAATACTCAGGCTAATAACTATTAAATGGTTATGTCTCACAGCTAAAGGTTATCAGGTAAGACGTGCCCATTTCCAACGTGTTAACATAGATAATTAGTTATCGCCAAGTAGCAGAAAGCAATCAACCCTCGTCGATTGCTGCTGCTAGGACCTACGGGCTACAGTATTGTAAACCCTGGTTTCCGGTTCCGGAAAAAGACTGCGATTAAGTAATCAAATATTCTAATACAGTGGGTCAATATTTTCTTGATATTAATTAACAATATGAAACAATTAAATTGTTACCTTGAAAAATAATGATGCAAAACTTTGTTAATCCTAAGTTTTTTTTTATCTGTTACGTTTTGTTATGTTGATTGGTTTCTAAATAAGAGAAATGTGAAAATATATTTCGTTTATATCCTCACAATTTTCTTTTCTTTATATCAAAATATTACTTAAATGAATTGAAATGCTTCATGGTTTCGTTTTTAATTTAATTTAACACCTAATTGGTGAAGGCCAAAATAAAGAGAGAAAAAAAAATAGTTCAGTCCAACCTGGATACAACGGGCTTCGGATATAATGGACGAAATTTCCGAGTCAATGTGGAAATTGTTAAATATGCCTTTTAAAGAAGTAGCTGAGGAAGTGATGAGAGGGGGGAAGAAGAAACAACAAATACATAAATAAAGCTATCAGTGAAGAGATCATATCTCCATGATATATTCAAATTTATTGGCCACTCACCAGGTAAAATACATTAGCTTTCTTATACCGATGTTCGTAATTTAAATTAGAGAGTTAATTATAAACAAGCAATTCAAAAAGTAAGTTTAGTAGAGAGGGCAAGGCTGTGAACGATATCGAAAGAAGAGTGACTGCGGGTAACAAAGTAAATAGTGCTCTAAATGCAATTATGGCCAATAAGAATGTGTCAAAGGAAGTAAGACTAGCGGTACATAATGGCGTTCTAGTGCCAACTCTGAAAGTAGACTGAATGCGGTGGAAATACGGTCTCTAAGACGCTTGTGTGCAAAATGTCGACAGAGTGGTCGATAGAGTGAGGAATGAACAAATTAGAAGTAAATATAAAGCTGTATGTAATGTGGTAGATGGAATAAAGAAAGGAGTGCTGAGATGGTTTGGTCATGTAGAACGTTTGACTGAGGAAAGGATGAGTTAAGAAAATATATGGAGCGAGCGTTGAAGGCAAAAGGAATAGAGGGCATCTACGAAAGACCTAGCACGATCAGATACTACAAGTATTAGAGGATGGCCCTGTTGAAGCCTCAACAACCGTATAACATGTATGAATGTGTGTGTGTCAAGATAGAAGAATATGGCGCTGTATCCTCTACGACTACCCCTGCGAGGAAACATTAAGCACGCTATTTTATAAGTTGCATTTGGTTATTTAAATTGGCTCATCATAAAACACTAACTTACGCTAAACACAATGATTTATACAGCATGTCACGTAATTAACGCAAAACCTGAAAGTATTTTGTTAAGAATCGGCTATTGGATCGATATCTGACATTTTAAAATTTTTAAATATTGTTTATTAAAGAAATAAGTTATCTTCATTTTGAGACAAAAAGGATGGTCACTCTACAGGGCGACAGAGCAAGTTTGTTTGCGTTGCAGATCTTGACAGATAATACATAATTATTTAATATGTATTATCTGTCATTCCAAGAGTTCATCGACAACATGTTTCTTTGGATGACTATGATTTGTTTGTCTGTACTATGTGTTACAAATATTGATGGCGATTGTGACAGTATGGATGTAGACCAACTTTAATTTAATTTCGTTCAATAATTTAATTTCCACGAATGATATCAATAGAAACCAGTTAAAATAATGTAACAGTATAAGAATATAAAAAAAACCGCTGTGCCCCTATGATTTTTTTATGGGTCGGTTAGGCCACAGTATGCTAAGAACAGTAATACTTCTTCAAACAAACTGGCCGCTACCCATTAGAATGTGTGCGTGCGTGCTCGGCGCCGTGTACGCACGCACTGTGACGCACACATTGACATAGAATATGGGGGCACAAGGCGGCGGCAGTAAGGGCCGTGCCTTCGGTGCCATTCGCGCTCGCAGCCGCCGCTTTAGAAAAAAAATGCGTTTCCTTAAAAAAATACCTTTTTTTATGTTTGTGGTGCTTTACTAAAAAGGTGTGTTGATTATCACAAAATGTGAGTTTTTAAAAGTCTACGTTGATGTTAATCAGCGTTCTTGCAATTTAAGTGCAGGAACTAGGTATACTAATTACAGAAAATATGCGATAGATCGAAATTTACTAATTTGTTGCCAATATAGAGAGGATGGAGCAGGTCTTTCGCAAAGAGTTCGAAAAGGACCACATAAACATTAAAATCGGCACATCAATTTTTGAACAATTAAAGAAATTGAATTTTATTCGGGTTCAGTGTCTACCTTATGCGTCGGAATCTCAGACGCTACGAGTTAAAAGAAAGGGAGTAAAAATAAAGTGACAACCATAGCGTCAACGCAAGAGTAGGCTAATAACTCGCCGACAGGCCGGAGATAAACTACTGTTCTGGATGTACTGTGGTTAGGCCCCACAGTGGGGGCACAATCGTTTTTTTCTCACTTTGTGCTTTTAAATATAAAAATATAATAAAACCTTGTTAAATTTTCATTTTAATTACTAAAACGTAAAGTTTATGAATGCTGTTATCTGAATAAAATACAAAAGAAAATACAGACACCTTCATTTTGATTCTAAATTTATCCAAACCTTACGGGGGCGGTTATGCCCCCAGTTCCCTTACTGTAAAAGCTCACTAGGGCGTTGATAAATAAATAAATATTCTAAATTATTTAGAATTGTAAACTATTAACTATTAAGGACGACGAATATGTGTACCTCGGTCATAAGATAAAGCTGGGGAAAGAAAACCAAACAGCAGAACAACCAAAAAGAATAGGTCTGGGCTGGGCAGCATTTGGTAAATTGAAATACTTGTTTAAAAATAAAGAAATCCCAATATGCCTGAAAAGAAAAATGTTCGATACACGTATCCTACCAATGTTGACACATGGACTAGAAACAGCAACACTAACAGAAAAAAGCAAACAAAAATTAAAATGTACACAGCGGACCATGGAAAGGCAGATGCTAGCCGTAAGCCTTTGAGATAAAATCAGAAATGAAGAAATAAGACGCCGAACAAAAGTTGCCGATATTATGGACCGTATTTCAAAACTAAAATGGCAGTAAGCTGGACATATGGCTCGACAGGAGGATACTAGATGGGCACCCAAAATCCTACAGTGGAGGCCCTGGACAAAAAATAGAAGCGTCGGAAGACCTCCCAAAAGGTGGTCTGATGACATAGTCCAGCAAGCAGGAAGAACCTGGATGCGAAGGGGGAGAAACAGAGATGAGTGGAAGAAAATGGAAGGGGCCTACATCCAGCAGTGGAGGGAAAAAGGCTAAGGAAGAAGAAGAAGAAGAACTATTGAGAAACAATAATGTACAGTTTACTAACACTTATCGTTTACTCTTAACACGGCAATCTGGTCGTTTAGTTCCGCACGAAGAAACAGGTAGTAATGTGAATTATTTATACATAAAACATTATTAAATACACCATAAAAATTCATTTCAGATGGCTATGGATGTAATTGACATTGTTTATGGTTTAGTTGGCAGGTGACCCGCGAAGGTCGCCTCCGCATCAATGGATGCTATAATAATCTTAACGGACCGTGATAAATATAAATTAAATAAAAAAACGTACCCACTACGCCGTCGAAATTTTACCGAGTGAGAGAATTTTTATTGCGAATTAGAAAAAATTATTCGGGTTGGCAAGTAATATTCGGAACACGGAGAAAACACGGAGAGTTGTAATGAAAAGTTTGTCGTTTTTACTCCCTTTCTTTTAACTCGTAGCGTCTGCTTGTCTGCCGAAAAAACTTTGGATCGATTTTTAACCCTTTTCCCGTGATCCAATCGACTTGAAACTTTGCAGGCAGACTCGTGGCGATGGTAAAAATGATCTAACAAATTTTCGTTTAAAAAATTTAATAATTATAGTATAATTTTGGATTTTTAGAAATTTTAACGATTTATATATTGTTTAATTTTCGAGCCCGACGCGTAGAGTAGGCGCGAGACCTGTTTCAATGAGAAAGGGAGTGTAATAAAAATTTATTTTTGTATATGTGTGTAATAAAATATACGTAATAAAAACTTTGTTTTTATGGGATAGTTTTTATTATTGCCTTTCTTTTAACTCGTAGCGTCTGCTTGTCTGCCGAAAAAACTTTGGATCGATTTTCAACCCTTTTCCCGTGATCCAATCGAGCTGAAACTTTGCAGGCAGACTCGTGGCGATGATAAAAATGGTCAAACAAATTTTCGTTTAAAAAATTTAATTATTGTGTAATTTTGGATTTTTCGAAATTTTTTCAAATTCGAAACCATACAAATGAGAAAGGAGCCTGGAGTGTGGAGAAGGCGCGAAACCTGTTTCAACTAGTCTGACTCAAGTCATGGGTGGAATCAATATAAATGAGAAAAGGAGTATAATAAAAATTTGGTTCGATCTGCTAAGTTATTATTACTCTATAGACCTGGAACTGTTTAGGGCTTTTCTGCGGGTGTGGGTCTCCCGGTGGGAAATCCTCAGGGGTCCCAACAACTGGTCTTCATTGTCTAACATTAGATTAGTGCTTTTGCTGCTCCTGGATTGTATGCGCTGGCCGTGATGCGTGCGCAAGTCATATGTTTTTCTTTTTGTGTTGTCCCCCCTTTTATCCCATAAGGGAGTGCTCTCTTTCAGCCCCCTTAGTTGCCCCGGTCTGTTTTGCTCGTCACCCAAGAATTATATATCTTTTTTTTTCTCTATTTATTTGTTTTGTAATTTTTTGTAATCTGTGTTTTTAATAAAAGCATGAACAGCCGAGACAATGGGGGAAAATTTTGGATGACAGCCTTTCGGCCCGTTTGTTTTTTTTACAACAACGGGTTGCTTAGTTGCTTTTAGCATTAAAAAAATTCCAACCAGGCGGTGAATGAGCATGATCGATGTTCTAAATTAGCAATAAAATTTAATTAATATTTTATACAGTATTTTGCCAGTTATTTTTATAAATAACGCAGTATAATGTACGCATTAGTAAACAGTAGACAGTAATTAGAAGAAATTACTGGAACTATTATCTCGTGTTTTCTTTCCCCCGCTTTCTAATAAGTCTTCCACGCAGTCGCTTCCACAGAAATAATTCGCATATTGGCAACAAAAATGTCCAATAATTCTGGTTTATATAATGGCAATAATTTTAAACCTTGCATAACCCTCGCAGGTTCAAGGTCTCAATTTCGAAGGACAGGGGGTCGTTCGCCAAAAGGTTTGATCGTTTATATAATTGACTTATCTGCCATGTTTTCCACCGTTGATTGGCAATCAGTGAAATACGAAATGGGTAAATTTCGCCAAGGTAAAGTCGTTTGTTGCTGGGTAAAAATAGACTGGGTAAACTATAGCGTGCTGATGGGACCGAGAATTTGTATCGATACATCTGTGCGGCTGTTTCTGAGGAATAAAATGCCTAAACGTTTAGCTTCAGGTTCACGCTTCGTTATAAAGCTCAGTGCATACCAGATCTTATCAATATTATTAGGTAGATGCTTCATATCTGCCGTGTTTGTTGTCATTCTTTTTAATTGCCGTTAAATTACATTTTCATGATATAGTAACGAGATGCTAAAAATAATTTTCGCACTGTCTGGATCGCTGGTAATATGTCACTTGGAACAACACTATCGTAGGATCTAGAACGGTCTGCAATTATCTACATCCTTCAGGAAAAATGTCTAGAAACGCCTTGAACAACCGAGAAGTGACGAAGACACTACATTTTTTTTTTTAACATTTAAAGAATTCGTGACGCATCACTATTCTTACTATTTTCAAATTAAGCTAAACGCTTGTGCTATGAAAATAGGACTAACTTGCTTGTCCGGAGTGAGATTCGAGCCTGCGACCTTTGGATCACGAGGCGAGAGTCCTAACCACAAGACCAACAAGCTACTCAAAGTACGAAATACAAAGTAATTTAGAAAGTACGAAAATACCAGCATTTGGATATAAATACGGAACCACGCCGAGGCGGGAGTTCAGTTGTCGTGTTTGACAGTTTGTTCAGTTCGAAGTCGGCCACGAGCCGCGAGACGACGCCCAGGGTTGTGAATCACGAAGCGATAGATGTCGAGCGAAATATTCAAGAAGTACTTAACGTTACTTAGCGATAAATACTACGTGCGAGAATTGAATGTTCTACACAATATTCTACATAATAAGTGTTCTATGTTCTACATAATAAGTGACACTGTACCCACACTAACTCAATTGAAAGCTTATATGAAAAGGCCTATAACTGACAACAACACTTATCTAAGAAAGCCAACTAAAGTTGGCAGAAGAGGAACGAAAGTAGACTGAACTGTAGAGCGAAAAAGAAATCACTTAGGATCTAATTAATGTATATTATAGATATCTCACAGAGACGAAGCTGTATTTATTATGGGAAAGTAGGTATATAGAAGTCATTTGGGTGTACATAGGACTTATGACCTATCTTTTTATGGTTGGCTTAAGTGATCACTTTACACAATTGTAACATTCGCCATTTCCACCCATGATAGAATATACCATGCTTATTCATTTTTTGGAAGTTGTATATATGTTAAAATTGCGTGGAAAGCTTTCACATATGAGTTGTAAGCGCCTTTCCACGCGGCCTGTACAAAGCCATTAATTGATTAATAATGTCTCTGTGACATAAATCCAGCACTGTTCTGAAAGATTTGAACAAACTCAAAAAACACTTAGGATCTTTTTTTTCTTGCTCGATTTCTTTTAACTCTTCTTCTGATTACTAGTTTTTAGAAATTATTCGTTCAAAGTGTGCAATAATTCTTCTCTTGTATGTCTTTATAAAACCATGATAAAAAAATATACACAGAAAAATGTCCATGTACGATCGACTTTTACTTTTGAAAAGGTTAATTGAAGGCGAAAAATTAGTCATCATTAATTACGAAATCCTTCCATAAATTTAACCAACCAAACTTATTTCAGTCTGTGTTTCAAACGTGTTTGGATTTTCCACAATTTCAAGGATTCTAGAATCCAATGATATATATATAAACAAGTTAGCTTAGAGATATTATAAGTTCAGTTTTCTAGACAACTGATTATGTTTCGAGCGTTTTTTCGATGGTCGCTCCAAATCCATGCGTTTAACGTGATCAGCACACAATTGGACAATGTTGAGTTCACCAATTTGTACCAAATTGTGTTAGGGTCAGAACAATACATTTTATATTGTCACGGAATCGTGGCTGTGGGAGGCAAATGAAACAATTGAAAGTTCATTGAAGTTTTATCAGTTAACTTAAATCACTGGACACGGATTTAACTGGACATCTATTATTTAATTCCCACCAATTACGTAATTCGTACTAATAATTACTTGTATATGGAACACATTATTCTCGCACGTATGTGGTCGCACTTATTTATGAACACCCGTTAGGTTATTGTTGGTATTTCGCTTTTATCGCTTACTTAATTAATTTAATGTCTTAATTTTTATAACTTAATCTAATGTTTTTTTTGTCTATATCTTACTTACTTAATCTCATGTCTAACATTATATCTTTTTCACTATTTGAATATCATGCTGCTAATGATTACATTAACATATATATATACATGTATGACGACGCCCCCCACTTTTAAACATGAGTATTAAATTCTCTATTAAAAATGGGTAAGCGTTAATATTCTCATTCTGTTTTTTGAATATGTGATATGTAATTTACATCACTATGTACAATTCAATTAAATAAATCAATTTAATAAAAAAAATTCTGTGACTTTTATCTGAAAGTGACGGACTGCGCATGCTTCTACGAATTTTTATGACAGGTCACGTTCTAGAAATTTCTCGAGTACCGTCTATGGCCATTTCGCAAATGTTCCCATATAATCCTGTGCTTTCGACTAACTTCAAAGTTTTTTCTAATATTAGGTCCTTACGTATGAAATTGAGGTTTTGCCGTACTGGCAAATTTGATCTCAAATATCTTCTCTTTGGCTAGGAATTCCAAATCCAAATTTATACAGCTATTTACTCATGTATTTGTGTTTTGAAAATTATAATTCATTTGTTTTTTCCTCAGTGCGTTTTTGGTTCCAACGTTTTCGTTCTGGAAATTTTGACCTGCAGAACAAGCCCCGTGGACGGCCGGAGACCAAAGTTGATAATGAAGAATTGAAGGCTATTGTGGAAGCGGATCCATCGCAAACCACATCCGAGTTAGCTGCAGGCTGCGGTGTTAGTGATAAAACTGTTTTAAAAAAAATCCACTTGGAAACAAATTGGTACGGTTGACAAAAAGCTTGAAAGGTGGTGACCCTCACGAATTGAGTGAGCCAATCACAACGCGCGTTCACTGCTGCGTTGCATTAGCCAACCCGGCACAAGATAGGGATTTTTAAATCGAATCATTACCTGTGTTTGAACACAAGTGGATCCTGTAGCGATACTCGGAAGCGCTTCATCGCAAATTGCTGAAAAACCCGCCGATATCAACCAAACCATGCCCCACCAAGCGAAAATTGCTCCAAAAAAGTTACTTGTGAGCGTGTTTTGGTGGCTAGGTGGCTGTGTCGTCACACTATAGCTTTCTAAATCTGGCCAAACGATTACGGCAGATGTCTATTGTCAGCAACTGCAAACCAGATGGAAAAGCTAGCTGCTAACAACCGAGGCCATGGTTAATCGCTCTAGGCCACTGCTGCTTCATGATAAACGCTAGACCACACCCTGCACAACAGACGGCTAACCAATTTAGAGAGCTTCAATTGGACTGTCTAATGGACATCACACCGTACTCTCCTCCGGCTCTTGCCCACCAGATTACCATTTTTTTTCGAAATTGGATCTTCTTGCAAAGGAAAAATTACAACTCGATGGGGGCAGTCCAACCGCCTTCAAAGATTTTCATTGATTCCCGTCCGAATTGTTTTTTTAGTAAAGGGATCGATGAACTATCTATGAGATGGCAAAAGTGCATAGATAGCAATGGTACATACTTTGATTAAATAAATATATTATAATAAAAAAAAATCGGCTTTATGTTCCTCCCATACTAAACGTCAATTTCATATGTAAGGACCTAATATGTGCTAGATTGTTCGAAAGACTTCGATTATGAGTAGTTCCTATTATTTTAAATTCTCCTGACAATAGGTACCAACATTATTAGGATGCTAAAATATTCTAAAGCACTTCGGGTTTCTCATACGTTAGTATCGATAAGATCAGTTATACATTTTCAACTTTCTTCCTTAGAACTCAGCATTCAGGTTCATATGTGAAGACCATTCACAGGAGTGTTTTTTGGATCTGAATTTGAGTTTTGCAAGCTAACAAGCTTAACTTTTGGCCATTCAATTGGTCCTTTAACTGCTGATACAAATATAATTTATTTAATTTAAATCAGTTAGTCATTTCACAACTTGCAGATGTTATAACAAAAGAGTGCGATAACATTCATTGGACGCCAGCCTTATACAGGTGGCTTTGTTTCTGTAGTAGGCTTATAATAGGATTGCTCATAGTAGATTACTTAATTGAAAACGTCATTCGAACAACGGTGTGTTTTGGTGATTTTACAGGAACAG
Organism: Agrypnia vestita; assembly: GCA_016648135.1. Taxonomy (NCBI): domain Eukaryota; kingdom Metazoa; phylum Arthropoda; class Insecta; order Trichoptera; family Phryganeidae; genus Agrypnia; species Agrypnia vestita. The sequence continues at coordinate 122,507 of JADDOH010002975.1, forward strand.
AAAAACTGTTATTATTACAGCTACGTTCTACTACAGAGCATAATACAACATAACACAACTCCGTCATAGTTTAAACTTCTGACTATACCGAAATGTGTGTAATTTGATGTATAGTAATGTGGCATTCTTAAGGAATACATCACCATGACAATTTTCAAAAAAAATATTTTTTTTTTACTTTGTCTTATACCTTGAAGTTTATAAAATAATTTAAGTCATCATTTATATAAAAAATCTGATAAATGGCTGAATTATAAAGATTTCAAGTTAATGTGGCGGTTGAATTCTTAAAAAAATTACATTAATCTAATGCGTTTTTCTCATAACTCCTCTTTTCAGACACTTAGAGATATCTCAAAAACTATAAGTCCGATTTTGTTCAAAATTTACACACATCTTATTAACAACATTGTCTAAGACATGATGTTTTTATAAAATACGATGTTTGCTTACAATGATTTTTTTTTTCAGGAAATAAATAAAAATTATTTTTAAACTGATGTTATTTTCACAAAAAATCATATTTTTCACTATGGATATTATATCATTTAATAAGAAAATAATTAAGTTTTTAAATTTACTCAAACCCTGACGGCATGATTATCTCCAAAAGCTGGGCGCGTCACGGAGAAGACCTCTGCGGGACAGCACACAACTCCGCCATTTTGAAATTTTAAAAATAATTTGATAATGAAAAATATTAGCAAAGTTTGCCGTAAGCAAACATAAAAAAAAAAAATACGCATACTAAAAAAATAAATAGGTACGTCAAAAAAATTCAAAATAAATAAAAATATACCAAAAGTTTCATCAAAATCTAATACGGATTAAGGGAGTTATCTAGTCCATAATATCTATCGTATGCCGTATATCTATGTTTATAAAACTCAATGTCTGTGTGTTTGTTCTCGTGTTTTCTATACAAACCCACGCCCTTTGATCTAATCTAATTTTGCTAAATATTTGCGCAACCATTTCCTTTCCCTCCCTTCTTTGATCTCTTGATCGATGAAAATAAAATGAAATTATCCGATAATTTTGCGTCTTGTGGACCCTCTAATTTAGATGGTATTTCCATCGAATTCTAAGAAAAAAATACCCAAAGAAACAGTAATATAAGGAACAATTTAGAATATATGATAGTGTTTTTAAATAACAGGATTATTAAATAGTAAGCCGAATTACAAACAAACAAAGAAGATGTATTGGAAAGAGCGCGCTCGCGCTTGTAAGGTACCAGCACAATGGACAGTAGCCGACAAGGCCCGGCGCTGGCTTGTGTGAAGCCGGCCTTGACAACTGTCAGTTAAGTTATGAACAATGGAAATACATACATCGGTAAAAAATAACTTTAAGGTTGTTGAATGACAAGAAATACTAGTAATATAAGTTTGTTTTTTTATTTTTTCAGAAACAAACGGCTTTAGGATCAATTTATTCGAGCAACTAGAAATAAATAAATATACAAATGATCAAAATATAAAACTTTTAAATAGTCAAGAAAAATAATCTTCTCTCCACTTCTCAATATCTTTATAAAACCCAAAATCAAGGATATAAATTAAAATAATACTTGTAAATAACACTTGCAGAAAACGGGGAATTTTGATAATTAAGTATAACGTAGAATTTAGTAAACCAAGGCACCTTTAATGATAAGTGCCCGGGAAAAACATAATATAGGGCTTAACCACAAACATCTAATTACTCTAAAGGGGAAGGGGTAACTTAAAATTTTACAAATAAGTCGTTTATATGTGGTATATCCACTGTTTGATAATGACCTTGCAAGCCAAAACAGCTTAAGCAGGTTAAAAATAGTTGACCCGCAGAACTTAATAATAATATTTATTAAAATTTAATTTATTTTAAATTTCAGTAATAATAATATTTATTAAATTTAATTCATTTTAAATCTCATTTCATTTTCATTCAATTTCATTCATTCAAACAGCTGAAGCAGGTTAAAAATAGTTGACCCGCAGAACTTAATAATAATATTTATTAAAATTTAATTTATTTTAAATTTCAGTAATAATAATATTTATTAAATCTAATTCATTTCATTTTCATTCAATTTCATTCATTCAAACAGCTGAAGCAGGTTAAAAATAGTTAACCCGCAGAACTAAATAATAATATTTATTAAAATTTAATTTATTTTAAATTTCAGTAATAATAATATTTATTAAATTTAATTCATTTTAAATTTCATTAATAATAATTATAAAAAATTAATTTATTTAGTTTGTATTCCGCAAGTAGTAGGTATTCTTAAAAAAAATATGATATTGATGTTTTCACTTTTAGTCAGCGTCAGAACCAATAAGGGCATACATTACCGGTTTTCGCTAAACCGGTTTACCGGTAAATGTGACTTAATTCCATTACTAATAGACCGGTTAAAATTGTCACGTGATCGCGGCGGTGGGAGATAAATGAAACAATAGAAATTAATTATTTTTTATTTATAACCCAAGGTCACTGAACACAAAATTAATTGTAATCTGATGTAATTTTCAATTTTCGAAAATCTTATGTCTGTCGAATACTTTATTACGTCTCGTCTTGTTGTACTAGTTCGCTATCGAGAATTCCGCATGTAGTTACTCATTCACTTTCTTTCGCTGGTTGAATATAATACGCGCTTAATCGTCGCACGTTGTTTCGCTTCACTTGTCGCTTTTATCTCTGGCATCCACTAAACGTCAAAACAAACTAACGATCAGAGATGGCGCGGCACGCTTTTATAAGAAACCGTCATTTCGAGAATGTTCTGCGAATGCGAAATTTCTGTATATTCTAGACCCTTCCAATTATTTCAAATTTGTTGCAAACGTGCGTGTCGGAAAATCCTCGATAATGTGCGATTCTTTTTTGTTTCAGTTTCACGACAATATACTTCTAATCACCGCTATATTGGTAAATTAAAAAAATATATATTTCATTGAGTAGCTTGTTGGTCTTGTGGTTAGGACTTTTGCCTCGTGATCCAAATGTCGAGGGTTCGAATCTCACTCCAGACTAGCAAGTTAGTCCTATTTTCATAGCACAAGCGTTAGCTTAGTTTGAAAATAGTAAGAATATTGATGTGACACGTATTCCGTGTTCACATCTCTAGTAAAAAAAAAATGTTATTATATTTTTAAAAGATATTTTTTGACGATGTTTACATCGGGTAGGGTTGGAGAGTGTTTTTTTCATGGATTTTTTCTTTGTAAATTCTTTGAACTGCTTTGCCGAAGACAGGGTTTCGGTTTAATTACTTATCACTTGATAAGCTTTTGCAAGTTATAAAAAAATAAATGAAAAATATAAATTCAGTCACTCACAACACTAATTTTGCAAGGGCAATAATTTGGCAAAGGCAGCGAGAATGTGGAATAATACAATGAAGAAAAATTTCGATAGATATTTACAGCTAGCATTTAATAATTCAGCCAACTAGTGTAGAATCAGGAAAAGCTTCCTCTTCAGCGGAATTAATCGGCACTTATATTAGATCTAATTTGGCATAAATATGTTATGTTTTTTAGGACTTATATTAATTCCTCTTCTGAAAAGAATTATTGGAAAGCTTATACACAGTAAGTATACTTTGTCATATTTTCTTTATCCCAACTGTAATAATTTCATTATCTGTCCGTCCTTCCGTCCATCGTAACTTCGTGTACCGTCCGTAACTTCGTTAAAGAATAATCCTGCAATCTGTGGCAGTAATTTCGTGAAAAAAGACGGAAATGCGTAACAGGAAATAAGACGCCGGGGAAGCGCGCACCATTTCATTTGACCAAAGAGTGCGAGCGATGGAAAAAAAATTGAGTTAAAAACATGATTAATATTTTAAAACATCGGATTATTATTTAAAAAACACCCTGCTTTTTGGAAACATAATTTATTATTATTTTTTTTTTTATATATCTGTATTTAGTTAATGATACATTATAATTATATTATAATGAATGAAAATGTACTTTGTTTTCAACACTTATATATTGAAAAATATCAACATGATTCAGGGCCCATGACCTCTTCGCCAGGATACAATGTATATACAGGGTTATTTGGAAAACATTAATATCCTCGCAGGACTATATTCCTGCCTCGATTATGAGTCGAAAATGTCCAAGCTATTATGACCTAATATAAATAGTTGAGGAGATATGCGACATCAAAGTTTGCATTTTTTTTTTCAATATTTCTGACTTATTTTTTGTAAAACATTGGACTATCATTACACTAATTTATATCGAATATGAAAAATTCATTTCCTTTAATACAAGTCAAATAAAAAAATAAAAACCTTCGAATTCCAAATGGAAATTTTTGTTTGGAATTCCAATTGGAATTTTTTAGGGTTTTTATCATTTTATTGAACTTGTATTGAAACGAATGAATTTTTCGTAATCAATATGAGTTACTGCAATGATAGTCCAACGTTTTACAAAAAATAAGTCAAAAATATTGAAAAAAAAATGCAAACTTTGATGTCGCATATCTCCATAAAAATTGATATTAGGTCACGGTTGCTTGAACATTTTCGACTCATAATCAATGCAGGAATATAGTCCTGCGAGGTTATTAATGTTTTCCAAATAACCCTGTATATTGGTTACTGACGAAGGGACCATGAGCTTTGAAACGTGTTGATATTTTTCAATATATAATAAGTGGTGAAAACAACGTAAATTTTTATTAATTATATTAAAAACATCAACACAAAATCATTTTGCTCCTTTTGAAGATATTTCATTATTTATATTCGTTTATTGAGATGAAAATCCATTACGGACATTACAAAGGAATTCACATCCTGCCCTTGTCCCACTTTTCACTGGGCGCCTGTCCCGGACGCGGGCAACTGGAGCACGTGACGCGTTATCCACTACAGTGCTTTATCTCGGGTAAAACGATTCCTTTTTGTTTACAAACATAAAAAAATGCCTTCGCAGAAACGTCAAACGGTTCGCGTCGAACGAGGGAATCATTGCAAACAGAGGTTTACTTCGCCGAGCTCGACTGTGTACACTTTGCGTGGTTTAAAAAAGTTATATAATATCACTGAACTAAGTATATCGAGCTGAGACGGGAGAGATTTCAATATTCAATATTTCAAAATTCATTTCAAAATTCTATATTTATTTTGAGTCAATATCTATTCCGCAAATGACCTGGCACAACCGTAGAACATGTATGACAAGATATTTCAATTTCAATTTTTCACATATTTTTAATATAACATTTACATGACAAACATTATGTTTAATTCGTAAATATTATAAAGAAGTGAAAAATATACAAACAAAAAAATATCAAACGTATATAAATTCATTCATATCAAAGGTGTAGGAGAATCCTGCTTCGGAAAACCCTCTCAGAGACATGGAACAGATCAATGTCCAGAGTAATATTGTTCAGCATAGCAGTAGCTCTTCCAACATAACTATTGGAAGGTTGGCCCTGTTTATTGGAATGTGAAACAATCTACGCTGACGCTGTCTTAGGTAATTATTAGGAATAAACAAACCAATGCTCCGCATAATTTCAGGATTTTCGATAAAAATGCGTAGTCAAATACACATTCCTTCTAGTCTTTAAACTATTGTAGCCAAAGATACCTTGGAGGAACTCGGTTGGGTAAAGCCAAGGATAATGCCCGTAATCTAAGAAACTTTTTGTTGTTGTATGTATGAATATAGCCGAAGCAAAAGTGGTATGTCAAGATAGAAGAATATGGCGTTCTATCATCTCTGCCTATCTCTACGGGGAAACGGTGCGATGGTTAGTTAGTTTATGTATTAGTTATTTTGAGGAATAAATATTGAATTTTCTTACCTAATACGGGTACATATTAACAGACCTCATAGGTAAGCTGACACTAAAAATAAAAATAAATGGAAAGCGTGTACCTAGTCATTTACGCGCGGTAGAAGTTATACTTTTTTGGCGTGATTGTGATTATCGATATTTACATATTGGTTAAAAATTTATATTAATACACTAATACTATGTCTAGGGAGATGATTAATTTAATTGATAACTCTAAAATCTAGTTAAATTATTAATATTTGTTTTTGAAGTGATATGTACACGTGTACCTATTACGATATAATTACGAGATAAATGTCTTACGTTGACTTAAATATCGACGTCTATGTATATACGATGCGACGATTCAAAAAACGTGTGCGGTTTCAAAAAAGTCCAAGTTCCTACCCACTTCCATGTTTACCGATTTTAAATTCCGTATTCAAAAGTTTCGAAACTATACAACTTTGACAGCCGCATTGAATGTCGAATGAATGAATGTGTTTTTTGTTTTGAAAACAAATGTCTGACAATTGCGTCGTTTTTGCAATAACATCGACAATAACATGCATACCTAAAATCGTAATTCAATAAACACATCTTATTTTCGATTCAATAACTAATCATTTGTCAGCTTTTGAATTGATCATCTTTATGATTGGTACTCGATTCAAGACGGTCAACAATACATTATTTATATTACTGGAACACCGATTTCAAGTGAATAAATTTTTGACAGTTTAATGGATACGCGCGCATTAAGTAGTCTAGCTACACGCATTTCCGCTACAATGAGTATGCTGGGCGTGCACAACTTCCGTTACAAAAAAAAATTACCCTCAATGCGCTCAAAAGAAGATGCGAGAAAACGATAAAATGCAAAGAAGCTAACTAACTAACCATTACGCCGTTTCTCCGCAGGGGTAGGCATAAGATTGAATGCCATATTATTCTACCTTGACACTAGCGAAGGGAAAAACTACATTTTAAAATGAAGACTACAACCACACACGCTCACCAGTTTGAAGACTGCAAAGTGTTCACTACATTTGTAGCAAAAACTACACGAGGTGAATAATTGTAGTACTACGAAATTGTAGTACTAATGAAGTGATGTAATTGTAGTAGGTACTACAGAATTGTAGTATTAATGAAGTGAAGTAATTGTAGTATTAATAAAGTGAACTATTGCAGTACTACAAAATTGTGCTACTAATGAAGTGAAGTAATTGTAGTACTACAAAATTGAGTGTACTACTAGAAAACTTTCAAAACCATGGGGGAGAGGGTTGTTTCAGTTTCCAAATATTTCTTCATTCGGTCCTACAATTTTTCAAATTTCTTCATTTATCTACATCGACTTCCCAAAAATTTCACATATAACATGTACTATATATAAAGTATGTACTCGTACTTTCGATAACTTTGAGGTGTGTATACTTTGTAGTATTCGATTTGAAATGAAGTGTACTATTTGAAGTATGAACTTTCAATATCTTCAAACGTGTGTAGTTTGTAGTGTGCACTACACTTCAAAAGGTGTGAAGTGTACACTTCAATGTAATGTAGTACTACATTGTAGTAGTGAGTAATGAGCGGACCCATCACTACTTGACACAACACTTTTGCTTCGGCTACATTTATACATCTTCTCATACATGTTCTACGGTTGTTGAGGCAACAGGGCCATCTTCCAAAAATTGTCGTATCTGATCGTGCCAAGTCTTTCGCGGACGCCCTCTATTAGTTTCACTTGGAAAATGCATCAGTTAGAAATACTGAAAAAAAGACAAATTTTGAAGTATCTTATTTTTTAATTTTTTTTATTTACGCTTCAACAGGCCAAGAGGCCCAGTTATAGAAGCGAAACACATCATAAAACACCCAGGCTTGAGTAAATCACATAGATTAATGTTGTGACCTCACCGGGAATCGAACCCGGAACCCTTATTGTGAGAAGCCAGTGTCATACCCACGGCTACGAGGGCCGCCAGCATCCTCCAATTCAAAAATAAGTCCAATCAATAGTTATCTCCATAACTATTGATTGGACTTGTTGCTTGTAAGTTGAAATCTAGCGGAAAAGTATTGTGGACTCAATTACTGTAGCGAAAACACAACAAAATCGTTCAATCTGAAGAAAATTACATGAATGTATTTTGATCTGACCGGGAATTGATCCCAGAACGCTCGACGTGAGAAGCCGGTGCCCTGAAGACTAGACCACAGACTAGATATGAATAAAAAAAATATATATATGTACCTTCTATGGAAAATAAGTACCTCCTTGTCGTCGGGAACCGCAGAAAAAAAACACCATGTAGTATTGTTAATTTGACGTCATTAAAATTAGTTTGATAAAACAGCATCTGTCTGCTTATTTGGCTAAATATGAATAAAATATTTTAATGTTTAATTTTTCAAATATAAAGTGCATTTTTTAATTACGTTTTTTAAATAATCATTAAAAAATTTTGTTACTTTGTACTCCACGAGTAATGATTGTCTTCCAGGATCATAAAAAAATTGACGGTCAGTTAAACGTCAAATAAATACAATTAAAATAATTGAGCTTTATCTATCCAACCAAAGAATATATCTAGTATTGCTTGACCATCGTAAATTGGCATGCGGCGACTTTGGAACTAAAACCCGCCCCGCCCGCACCCGGCGGTAACGCCTCGCCCTGTCATTCAGTTCAATCTCGTATTTGAGCGTGAGCTGTGACATCTTGATTTTCAATATACACTAAATTATTATGTTCAAAACATCCTAAACAGTCCGGTATGGTACAAGAACAATTGATAATGAAGTATTAAGGTTTTGCGAAGCTGAGAAAGCAAATAATGGACCGATATTACCATCTGACAGTTTGACAGATAGAACGGCCGCCATTACACCGGTCACCGGACATTCTGTACATCATGTATTGTGTAATAAATTTACACCCTGGCAACTTCTTTTACGCGACAGGGACGCCCTCCCTCGCACGCCAATTTATAGTGGTCGCATTCTACCAATGTATTCAATAATAACGTCACATATTGTATATTGATTTGATTTGATAGATAAACAAAACCAACTAAGGAATATACCCACTACCAATGCATTCAATAATAATGTCACATATTGTATATTGATATGTTTTGATACATAAACAAAACCAACCAAGGAATACACCCACTACCAATGTATTCGATAATAACGTCACATATTGTATAATGATTTTATTTGATAGATAAACAAAACCAACTAAGGAATATACCCACTACCAATGCATTCGATTATAATGACACATATTGTATATTGATTTGATTTGATAGATAAACAAAACCAACCAAGACATACACCCACTACCAATGTATTCAATAATAACGTCACATATTGTATATTGATATGATTTGATAGATAAACAAAAAAAAATACCTTGGGAAACAGTGTCTTCTAGCCGCTGGTAAACTGCCGCAGAAAAAAACAAACACCTCGCAGTATTGTTAAACTCGCGTCAAACAGCACTAAGGTCGCGCAATTCGATTCGTGAAAACGGGTTTTAAAAACTGCGATTCTCTTCGAGAGTGCGACAGAATCGCTTGAATCGAAATGAATTGAAAGTCGCCTACGCCGGCGCGCTCAGCTCTCCGTTTTCTTTCCCTCTGGAAAGACAGGGAGAGTTGGAACTGCCCGCCGAATGAACTGCTTTAGTCCCGAACCGAGCCGCGACCTGCCTCATCGAAGTTCGACCGCCCACTGGTCTCGCTGGTCCGGCGGCTGAGCGCAGGGCAGCTCCATCCGCAGAGCTGAAGGCCCTTCCTGGTCGCGCGGCCACCTGGTGAGTTAGGCGGCGTGACTGGAGCCGCAGCTGCCGCGGTCGCTGATTGGCCCGCTCCTCGAGCGAGATGACTGTCAGCTGCGTGTGTCCAAAAATAAAATGCAACGCAGAAAACGCCATCGTCTTGAGAGGTTACGTGGGTTTCGAAAGTTAAAAAACTAATTCATAAAAAAAAAATCTTTTTATACTCTCCTTCTCATTGAAACGGGTTTCGTGCTTCTCCACGCGTCGAGCTCGAAAATTAAACAATATAAAAATCGTTAAAATTTCTAAAAATCCAAGATTATACTAAAATTATTAATTTTTTTAAACGAAAATTTGTTAGATCATTTTTATCGTCGTCACGAGTCTGCCTGCAAAGTTTTAGCTCGATTGGATCACGGGAAAAGAGTTAAAATCGATTCAAAGTTTTTTCGGCAGACAAGCAGACGCTGCGAATTAAAAGAAAGGTAGTAAAAAAACTACATATTTAACAGTGTTGGTTAAATTTTTATAAACCACTACCAGATTTTAGGTCTACCGGTTTCAAGACGTCTCTTCGTCAGGACCATCACTACACTACTATGTTCGCAACACTATACACCACAATCATGGTATTGTTAACATTTCACAAATATTTATCACGTGCGTGTTAATATTGTCAAGGACAAGCATGCACTAACTAGCCTACAGAACTATCAGGAATCTAACGGGTGAGAGGGAGAGGGGTTGACCTAACGAAGAGACGGATACGTCTCGGAACTGGTAGACCTTACATCTGGTAGTGGTTTTTACTAAGTTAACTAACATTCTGTTTTAATGTCTAACCACAAAGTTAATGCTTTAAATATTAATAATAACTAGTAATTTTTTTGTTAATTTTGTAAATTACAAGTATGCACTAACTAGCCTACAGAACTATCAGGAATCTACGAGAGAGAGAGAGAGTGAGAGGGGGCAGGGTCTAAAGTGGACGTTACCAAACCTTTTGTGAAAGTTAAATTGAACAAAGGGCTGTCTTCTCTCTGAAAAGACTAGTTAGTTATAACGAGTCTTTTCAGCCATGACTCAGGAAGAGAGGGAAGAAGAGGAAGGAATAAATGAAGAAATGATCATTTGCACTCTCAAAGATATGGTTGATCATCACAATAGTCTGTTGAGAGTAGATAGTATACTGGATACAGATAATTACTATTTGGTCGTGTCTTATTAATCAGGTAAGGGCATCAAAAAATACATTCAAATTCAAACATTTTTTTGACGTAACTATTGCCCAAACAAAATTAATTTTACTATCATTCCTTGCTGCAGACATTAGTTAATATTTTCTGCTAACAAATTATTTTAAAAATTTAAAAATGGCGAAGTTGTGTGCTGTGCTACAAAGAATTTAGCCTGTGACGGAAATGAAAAGTTAATTAATTTTTTGTTAAATAATGAAATGTCAATGATATAAAGAGATATACGACAAAAAAACTTTTTTGTTCAAACCAGACAGGTATGAAAATAATTTAAAAAAATTCTAAAATGATAAAGTTAAAAATTCACAATAAATAAATCTATATCGCAAATAACATTTTTAATGAGATTTGTGCAAAATTGGAACATTCGAAATATTTTGTCCACCAGCCTAAAAAACGCAAAGAGAAGAAAAAACTACGAATAATTCATTTACATATTATAGAAGTCTCGCAGAGACGAAACTATTTATATAGGAAACATGTATGGAAGCTTTTATAAGCTGACCCAGTACTTATGACCTGTATGAGCTGGCTTAAGTGATCACCTATTCCACCAAATTATCAATTTTTTAAAAGTTGTACACATGTTCTAAAACAGTTTCTTTCATATATTCGATTATGAAGTTTTCCATATACGTTTCCCATATGAATAAATAGCTTCGTCTCTGTGACACTTCTAAACGTATTTATCTTGATTGATAATTATCCCTCAGTAGAAAAAATATAATAATTGTGCTCTCATACATATAAAAATATTGAAAGGTAAATCATTTGAAAATTCACCTTTCGCGCTAGCTACAAATTGCTGTCACTCAGCAAATTATATGAATTTTTGAACAAGTGATTCTTTTTAAAACTTCTAGCTATAAGATGAAATATTTTTTTTTAATGTTAAGGTGGTATTATACATATTTTATATTCACCCTTAGGCACCCCCTTGTTCCACCCAAATGGAAATAGTTAAGATGTCGTGAGTAGTGACGATATTCTATTTAATATTTTAACTCACTGCGCGGTTAAAAAAATGTCTTCTAAAAAATTTTAACCATTCGTTATTAGTTTTGCTAATTTTAAATAAAGGTATGCTTTTCAGAAAACCAATAAATTAACCACTATATTAAGCTTAATGCATAATTATCCGTAATTTTTATTTTATATGATGTTTTATTACATTTGTCAAAAAATTCGTTCCTAATTTATACATTATTTGATCATCGTAAATGAATTTACCACACATATGTCTAAGTGATCTAGTTTCGACTGCATTTACTCTACTTTCGTTCTTCTTCTATTGTCTCGGTAGACTTCTAATATTTCTATTATAAATTATTGATTAATATAAATTGTAGAAGTCTAACAGAGACGAAGCTATTTACATGAGAAAATTTGTCTTTTTTTTTACGATGGCCCAGGGCTTACAACCTGTATGAGCTGGCTTAACTGATCACTCTACACAATGCAACGTTTACCAATTCCATCATAAGAACATCCATACATTATAAAATTTTTAATGTTCTAAATCTGGGAATCTTTCGTTTATTTGAATGGACTACGCTTCAGACATCTGTAATATTTTTTCGTGAACTAGAATACATAGATTTTGCAGCTGGTGATGATAGCTCTGTATTTTTATAAATAAATATAAATTATATAATTTTATAAATTATTTCATTTATATAATTTATCTCCCGATATCTCTTTTTCCAAGTCCTCCTTTTTCTATCGAACATACTTATCATATACGCGAACTCTATACTTCTTCCAAATATTTATTGCCTACTGGTATTTCACGCGTAACCTTTCTTTTCTCATTCTCAAATACCATCACTTTTGACTTGTCAACAATTATTATTTTGTCACTCTCTATGACTAACTAGAATACATGTAAGTCTTATCTCTTGCCAATTGTCAGTAATATTGCATCATCCGCATAGAGTAAACAGCATATAACCAAATCGCTCGTTCTCACTCCTATATTTATACGATATTCCGTATACAAGCTCAACAGCATAGATACACCTATTGTGGTTTTAAACGTGGTGTGAATGATCCATTGATTAGTACTTCCATCATATAGGAATTCAAATTTCAATGTTTATTCAATGTTACAAATGTTTACAATGTTTACGGTGTTTACAAAATTAAATTAAGCTTTTTTCATTGTTGCTGAGTGTCTTGAGCAAGTAAACACTAAATTGATTTGACGCCCTACCGCTACACTAGTAATTTACTGTATTATAGCAGACAGTGCTCTTCCAGTAGTATAATGTTCAAGAATATTTATTATTTATATAACATTTGTGAATCAATCTTATTGCCAATTAAAATTAAGTAATAGTAATAATTAAATGTTTACAATTTAATAATGGTGTTAATTAATTCTATTATAGACAAAGGAAAAAAAATGATCTGAATAGGATATTTAATAAAATAAAACAATTATAAGTATTTAAAAAGATGAAAGTAAATGTTTTTGTAGGATTAGTATATTTTAAATTTAGTATATATCATGGTTTTTAAAAGGTTTTGGGCAATTTTTTAGGAATGCAACTGTATATATAAATTGACTGTTTTCCCTGTAACCAGAGAGTTTCTTCCATTACCGTACTATCATTGCTATCCTTAGTCTTTTTCAGATCTACAAGATTCTAATTTTTCCATAAAATATGTATTTTTCCGTCAACACTCTTAGAGAGAAGATCTGATCCATGAAGCCTTTTACACTCACAAAAGCCCCTTGCACTCATATCTTTTCTTTCGTCTTCCTCCATCATGATTGTCCTATAATTCATTTTTTCTGCGGACGTTATGCGCGATAAATTAGGTATAGGCCTCTTCAAATAACCTTACAATTGTAGCTTGTTGGTGTAATGGTCGTGACGCTCGCCTAGAGATCTGATGGTCGGTGGTTCGAGCCCCATCCCAAGACATCATCAAATTAGTCCTATTCTCATAGCACAAGCGTTTAGCTTATTTTGAGAATAGTAAGAATATTCTCAAAATAAGCTAAACGCTTGCTAAACGGAATGCGTGTCGCATCATATTGATGCGACACGCATTCCGTATTCGCATCTCTATTTAAACAAAAATATATATATAATAATAATTGAGTTAGTTTGTATACAGTGCGTCATATGCGTATTGTTTCATTGTGTAAAGTTTATGGATACTCCCTTCTCTACCCACACTAACTCAATTGCAAGCTTATATGAAAAGACCTATACGTTTCAGAAAAATCTTTAGTTCTTCCAAAATTCTGGTGTTAGTGCACATTGCTGCTCAATGGATTCTGATCATTCGCCTCCAGCACTACTTTTCAATATAGCGTACGTTTCAATATATAAGGTTTCGGGTTCCCGGTGAGGTCACAATAAATCTATGCAACTTACTCAAACTAGTGTGTTTTTGTGATGTTACGACTTCAGTTATTGGGCCTATTGGCATGTTGAAGCATTAAAAAAAATACTAGTAATTATAAATATTATTAGTATTTAAAGTATTAACCTTGTGGTTAAACATTATAACATGTTAGTTAACTTAGTAAAAACCACTACTAGATGTAAGGTCTACCGGCTTAAGGTCAATTGTCAATTCAATCACTCCCGTTAGATTCCTGATTGTTCTGTGGGCTAGTTAGTGCATGGTTATCTCTGACAAGTTTAACACGCATGTGATAAATATTGGTGTAAGTTTAACAAAACTATGATTGTGGTGTATAGTGTTACCGCTAGACCTTAAATGTGGTAGTGGTTTTTACTAAGTTAACTAACATTCTGTTACTAGTTATGAGTTATTAATGAAACCTGTTTGTATTACTAGAAAGATATTGTTATTTTTAAGTCTTATTATCAAAAAAGTTGACATTCCCTGTTCGAAGTTATAGACCTTGCAGCAAGGTCTCATGCATTTCCTTTTAAGGCAGGCACATCAAACCTCAACACTAGCGAGTAGACAAGCGCGCGCACATTCTCGGTAACCGCGAGGGGGGGCCGTGGCTGACCACGGCGAAACACGACCAGCAAGCGTTAACTGGTTGTAGCCCAAACATAATTGTTTAACTGGCCGCCGCAGCTGTTATTAAATATCGCCCGCGGGTTTTAACCGTTGGGTAATGCTTATATCCTTAACACGTGGTACGGTTACCAATCAATTGAATACTTTTACTGATACAATTACCTGTGTATAAGAACTAGGCCTTGATCGCCAATTTTAAAAGTCATGTATGTTTACAATAATATTTTATCAATAAAGAGAAAAAACTTTACTTACGGGAGCAGTGGCGTAATGCGGGTTTCCCTCGCCAAAATTTTTAAGTGTCTGGCATATAAAGAAAGCGTAATAATTTTTGCTTCCACTCCACCTATCCCTCGTGACCGATGGTCTACTTCTAGAGATGGCTTTATTAGAACCAAGATGCAATCTCGAGCAGAAATGCCAAATTTTGGGCACAAAAATAAGCTTAATTTTTTAGTTTTTGTCATTGATTATAATCTTTATTTGATTTATTTTATTTTCTTGTGCTTTGTTTCATTAATTTAAATACTAAAATACCTTTTAAACTTATTTTTTTTATTATTTTAGGCAAACAGTTTAACTCTATAAAAACGTAAAATTTACAAAATTTCAAAGCTCGGTAGAGCCCTCAAGACGACAGACAATTCTAGTTTTTTTTTTACTTTTTTCGCATTCTGTGTAAAATTACGCAAATTTTTATACCTTTTGCAATTGTGTAGCTCAAAATTTTTTTTTCTCATACATGGACGGGACACTCTAGTGACCATTCCTCTGGGATGTTAATGCGACTAGAAACGATACATTTAGTACTCAAGCAACCGTGCTACGGAGAGCTATCTGCGCGCGCCTCGCAGCCGTGAGGGATTCCCTTATTGAGCCACTAACGACATCTATTTCCGATGCAGTTTAAAAAAATATTTTTATATGTTTTGATTTATCGCAAAGATTATTAATTTATATAATTTATTCGTATATGTAATTTTTTTATCTTGTATCTTTCTTTAATTAACATTTTTTGTTTTGCCCAGACCTCGTATATATATATATATATATATATATACATATATTTATTTATTTATTTATTTATTTGTTTACGCCCATTAGGCTTTTACATAAAGAGTATAAAATAAATTTCAAAAAGCACATACATTAAAAGTTTCAGGAATAGCACCAAATCATGAGTATAAAAATTAAAAATGTAGAGTAGGTAACGAGCAGCAATGCGTATAGGCTTTTACATAAAAAAATATATCATAAAATTAAAAGAACATACATTAAACAATATAAATTACAAGTAGCAAATTATTAAAAGTACCAGGAATAGCACCAAAACATGTGTACAGAAATTATAAATATAAAGTACAAAGCGGCAATGTGTACGAAAAATATATATTACCCACCATTACATATTAACAGCTGAAGTCAGTAACGAAGCAGTATTGCCTCTTTAAGTGTGAACTTTACTTTCTCCAGACTGTCGACGAAAATGTCAATCATGCAACCATATTCATTACAAGTTCCCAATATTCTGTGTATCACAGAATTTGAATGATAGTTAGTATTGCAATTGTTGCGATGGAATGTGACAATTTGTCGCGTTCTATGTGTGGAAGGGATATTATATTCGATACATGCCACAAGGTCAGGGCTGTCCAACATATTGTTTACAATTTTGTAAAGAAGAACTATATCATAAATTTTTCTTCTATCATATAATGTGAGTAAATTTAGTCTCTTCAATATGTAATTGTATTCTATGTTTTGTATTGGTATGCTTAACTTGTAGTTAATGTATTTGAGAAATTTGCGTTGGACACGCTCAATACTGTCTATATGCCCATTATAATATGGAGACCAAACTGATGAGCAATATTCTAATTGGCTCCGGACAAGAGACATGTATAACATTTTAATACTTTCAATTGATTGAAATGGGCGTGATGTCCTTAAAATAAATCCCAGCATTTTAGAGACTTACAAGTTATCGCATTAATATGATTAGTAAAAGTAAGTTTCGAGTCGAATAATACCCCTAAATCTCGAATACAGTCAACATTTTCTAGTTTGGTGTTACATAGAGAGTATTCAAAATTTATTTTTGATTTTAATCTAGTAAATGAATTAAAATATATATAATATAAATTATATATATATATATATATATATATTATATATACATATATATATATATACTATTATATATATATATATATAGATATATATATATATATATATATGCAGATGTATTTTCAGAATATCTTTATGCGTCCTTTTTACTAAGTAGATTTGTCCTTTCCTATTTATTCCTTATTCCCCTTTTAGCTCTAATTCTTTGACTCTCATAGTTTGTTCATAACTTAAAACTTTCACTTTTTTTGTTTTTTATTATATAACTCAAGTTATTTGTTGTTTTATGTTAATACACAACATGTTAATTCTGTGGAAACTTGTAAGATGGTCTCTATACTGTTCAATAATCATGTATAATCTCTTTATAATATGTACTGTCAGTTTCCCATAAATATATAAATAAATAATATATTTACCATTTTCATATATAGTATTTTTAATTAAATTATTTATTTTTTCGATGTATTGTATGAAGATTTTCTGATTTTTACATTTTCTTTAGATTGTTAAGGATTTACAGCCATCGACCTCTCGACAAATAGTAAACCAGACAAATTGAGAGGATGCAGTTGGTTTATGACTGAAAGAAGAATATGTTATTAACTCTATCGCTTCCAACAGTGACCGACCGAGTGAGTAATTCGGTGACATTGTATAATTTGACCGAAGGGACCGTTGATAGATGATCAGGATAAGTAATAGATGGCCCCAAACCGTATTTCACTCCCTTTTGAAAATTGCTGATATCAATGGAAAAATAATATTTGCTTGTAATTTTTAATTAGTCATAAGCGTAGATATTTTCAAGGAGGCTGGGTATTCGGTTGATAAAACCATAGGCGGACGAGCATTCATTATTTGTCGTCAGATCTTTGCCAGAGAATGAGTAAAACTGTTGGTATTAGTCAATCTTAAGATAATTTACACAATCTTCATGGAATATTTACGAATCTGCCCCAAAAAAAAGCTGTACCAAAAAGGGATGTACCTAATTTGTGTGCAAAACCACTGTGCAAAGAACATGTTAAATGTTTTTGTTCCATATGTTTCAAAAGAAGCACCCTTGAAGTACTCAAAGATAGTAGAAAGATATTTTTTTTTTGTAATTTGAATTGCTTTTTATTTTTTATGAAAAATAACTGTTTTAAAAAAAATGTTTTTCTTCATTTTTTAAAATTTCATTTTTGAATAATTTTCTTGCAAATTTGGTAATAAATTTTGACATTTATGGTGAAGGAATATTTCATTTATCATACCGAAAAAATATTTCTATAAAAATCATATGTAAGAAAATGATGTCCAATCAAAGAAGCGTGAGAGGAATCCTCTACGCGCCACTAACTGTGTAGGTCCTGGGGATGCCACTGCTCCCGGGTTAATATAATTCAATTTTGTATATTTTGAAGAAAAAAAACTCTTTGTAAAAACCACTATTTGTTGAATAATCAACAACATAATACAGTAAAACAAATAATAAGTAAAACTTACAAAACAATAATGTCTGCTATATAATACAATAAAATACTGATATAGCAGGCTGGGCATCAGATGTAGGATTTACTTGTCCGCCAAGATCTCAGCAACAATGATACATGGTCATATATTTTTGTAAACACTATAAAATGCTGTAATCAATAAATGTGAAAACAAAAAAGAAATAAATTATTATTACATATGAAAGACTTTTTTATACGATAGCCTAGGGCTTACGACCCTTATGAGCTGGCTTAAGTGATCAACGATCACCAATTGCATTGTAAGAATATCAACATATTATAATTTTTTTAAAGTTATATATATATTGCGAATCTGAGAATCTTTCATTTATTTGAATAGATAATGCTAGAGACATATATATTCTCATAAACTAGATACATAGATTTTGCAGCTGGTAATTATTTCACTATATTTTTAAGTAGAGTAATTAAGCAAAATTCTGTTTATTATATGTATGACATTCTTCCGAATTATTTAATACTAGAATACGCCTGAAAATCAGTATTAAAAACTTTTAACTCCAGTATATATTTTGACAATATTTTTATATATAGGTATGTTCTGAGAAAATAGTATCTGAATTTTGTCACCAGAGGGATGATTAATTAATTAAGATAAATTAGAGAAGTTTCACAGAGACGAAGCTATTTATATGAGAAACGTGTATGGAAGTTTTTTTTATACCATAAAAATAATAAAAAATTATTTATGTTTTCTGTTTACTTATCTATGATAAACAATTATTATCTTCGTTCACTTCATTATGCGTCGCGCGGCAGGCCGTTTGTCCTTGACTATGTTTTATGACTACGGGGCAATCTTGACTATGTTTTATGACTATGGGACAATCTTGACTAGACTATGTTTTATGACTATGGGGCAATCTTAACTATGTTTTATGACTATGGGGCAATCTTGACTATGTTTTATGACTATGGGGCAATCTCTACTATGATTGTTAAAATACGGTGTAAGCGAGTGGCTATGTAACATTGACAATAATAAACGCTAACAAGACACTACGCTATGTGAGATGGCGCTGTTTTCAGTCCGTCGCTTACGCTACCAGACGGCGCTGAATACATGCTAACACAAACATGCTACGATTTTGCGATAATTTGTTGTGAAAATAAATTTTTTATTGGAATTTTTTGAAAAATATGAATTTTTATTATTCTGATTTACCTGTATATCGCTAGAACATAAAAACAACTTAAAGATGAAATTCAAACATGTAAAGAATAAATAATATTAAATGTTTATAAATGGGTCGATCACATTTAATAACATCGTTTTCTTAACTAAAATAAAATAAAATATAATTGTACTTTCATATTATTATTAGTATATAACAGGCATAGATTATAGAATATAAATATCTCATCAAATCATACACACCTACATTTTTCAAAATACCATCAAATTACGTTTGACTTATGTAATTTACATTTCGATCTCAAAAACTTGTTATAAAATTTTGTGTCATAAAACCTTTTCAAATTACATAATAGGTATTCAATAAACAATAAACAATAAACAAAAAATAAAGTACATATTAATGCTCTATTTTGTTACAAATTCAATGCACCATTTCAAAAGCTTGATCACAAGTTCGTAAAAATTTATGTTTTGTTTAATGGCACTAAAATACAGCCTTTGATTTTGCTTCGATTTCTTCACTGCTTGAGATATCCACCAAAAAATTTTGATTGAACCAATATCAATATAATTAATATTTAAAAAAAAAACAGCACCTCTGTAGTATTATTTTCTGACTCTAAAATATAATATAAGTTTTCATAAATAAAATTAATAATAATTTTTCTTACAGAGAACAGATCTCCATCACTGAACATAATTACTAGAATTAATAGAATTCTTACATTTTAAACTCTTTATTAATAGTGGCTTCTTATAAATTCAACAGTGGTAAATGAAAATCATCATCATCATCTTCATCCCCTTGTCCTAGAAGGGTCGGGGGCCTAAAAACTCGACAAGGTGTTTACATGTTCCCCAGTCTTGCGCTGCTTCTGCATGAGTCAATCAGTCTAGCTAGATTCATTATGTTTTCATACACATTTTTCTTTTGCTTCTCCCAGCGTAATCTAAGACCAGATAATTAATCATGGCCGTCTGAAATGAATGAAACGAAAAATTAAATTTATATTATGGATAGGTTTTTTATAGGTTTTCTTCACATATTAATTCAATTATAGGAATATCATATTGCATTATAATCAAAGCACAAAAATATTTTGACTTTTCTAGTTAAGTATTATTTGAATACTGAAAATGGATGAAGCACTAAGTATCAAAAATACTACAGATTAGTACGATATGCCTTCGCCAATACATTAAACACTGCGTTGAAGCCCTATTTGTGTTAATTTCCTAGTTACATGGGAATACATGTCGTATAAGTGTTATGTGCAGTGTCATTTTTTATGATTAAGGCACTAAACAACTTTATAGTTTTCAGTATTAAAATGACTTACTCACGTGAGGTACCTGCGTGTAGTTGTGTTGTAAATATTAATAAAGAGGTGTGTAAAATAGCACATAAAGAGCGAAAAAGACTATAACAACAATTTTTCCGAATTTGCAAACCACCTCATAGAAAATTATCCATAATTTGATGAAAAAACACGAGTGAAAAAATTTAATACCAATAATAAAGGTTTAAAATTAAATAATTTAGAATTTTTTACATTAGGGAAGCAGTGAATAATAAAGCACCTGTAATAAATAACCAAATCAATTTTGCATACAGCCCTTTATTCATTTTAATTTACACAAGAGATTTGGTAACATCTACTTTAAACCCCCCCCCCCCTCTCACTCTCTCTCCCGTTAGATTCATGATTGTTCTGTAGATAAACATGCATGTGACAAATATTGGAGAAAGTTTAACAATACTATGGTTGTGGTGTATAGTGTTGTGAACATAGTGTAGTGTTGGTCCTGAAGAAGATACGGGTACGTCTCGAATCCGGTAGACCTTAATTCTGGCAGTGGCTTTTACTAAATTAACTAACACTATATTCCATATTCTAATGACTATAATCGCGTTTTACCTTATGTCTTAAAATGAACATTGTGATACTTAGTGCTTTATTCATTTTCAATATTCATTTATAGAAAACGTATTGAGTCAAATAAGTATTGGGTAAAATTTTATACTTCTAAACTCACGTTTTATGTGTCAATAAAATGATTAATATCGCTACGTCGAAAAATAAATCTTTGAAGACGATATTTTACAAAAAATAGAAATATCGTGATTTTGAATCTTTTCCAAATAAGGATCTCCAACAGGCACGGAAATCAAATCAGTCATTCACCAATTTTATACTTCGAGGCTCAATTCCTTTCTTCAATCAATCAATTGTCATCCTCGAAAAGGACGGAAATATTCGCTTTACAATCTGTATGATGGATTGGCTTTTCATCGCTGGAAAGGATCGACGTTCTCAGATTTTTGCAAGGACACGTTTCCTACCCTGACTTGAAAAATGAAATATAATAAATTAGGTCACGAATATTAAAATACTAAATACCGGACACCAACTGAAACTGTATACCGTATAACACAACAATTAAACATCGAAAGCATTACAAAAATCGAAACACTTAAAATCATTCACAAACTAGTAATTGGCGAAATACAAGACGAAGACATAAAATTAGACAAAATACACGAAAAACACCAACACAACACTAGAATGGCTCAAAACTATCACATAACACACGCCAAAACAAAAACAGGACAATCCCGACTAATTTGCAACGGATAAAAACAATACAATGACCTGCCACAACAGACCAAACAACTGACCACTGACAAATTCAAAAGAGATGTGACAAAAATATTAAAACTCGGCCAAATATAAAAAAAATCCTTTGTATCTAAATTATATTATTATATTTTCTTATATTTGAATCATGTAAATGTTACCCATAAACCTTTTAGGTTTCCACTACTTTTTAAATAATAAAAATAAAAAAAAGTTAAATTTCTGTTAAAAGTTTGATTCATTAAAGTTATTGAAAGGTTTGGCAGATACTTCGTGGTGTAACATTATAATTTAAAATATGTTTTATTTTGACTTTGTAATACACACACAATATGTGGGGTATAAAAGCAAAGGCAGCAATATCCAAAAAAATAAAAAAATGTTTTGAATGCCGTCACCGAGGAGTTCTAATTTAAAATGTACCGAATTCTTATTTTGTGTATCTATTCCCTCCATAATCATATTTCCCATAAATTTATAGGTTATATTTCCTATAAAATCTCGAATACAGAACATTATAAATTAGTAATCGTCCATGACTGCGTTAAATTTTTTTTAGATATTGCTGCCTTTGTTTTTATACACATATGAGTTATTAATTACTACCATAGTTTCGAGAGGAACAGTCCCTCTTATTATCAGGTATAGTAACTAAAAATATATATAGTTACTAAGTATATACTAAAGTAACTAACAATATATTATAGTATAGTTAACACAAAATTTATCAATCTAATCGGATAGATCAGGGAGGCGCGCGTTGGGGAGGGGTATTTTTTTTGACAAAAGCTCTAGTGTTGGTGCGTGGACGACGTGTTTATAGAATTCAAATTTTTTAGGATTTCAATGATTTCAAAACTATTCATTAACATTATCTATGAGAAACCAAGTGGAGTCATTTCAATTTTTGACTACCGAATGAATGATTAATATTAATTATATGATTGGAAAATTCGGAGAAGTTGTTATTTTTCAGGCAACGATGTTCTTTGATTCGTGTATTTAAGTTAAGATTAAAATAATAATTAAATTCAACTCTCGGTGTCTGCCACGCCATGCTAAACAATTTTATATCTGCACTAGCTGGTCGTACCCGGCGTTGCGCGGGTTAATAATTTAGTTAAAAGTAAGTTTGTGAGGGAAGCAATGGTTCATATTTTTAAATAAATTTCTTATAAAATGCGAACAAGCTTTTACTACATTTAACGTCCGACTGCTAGGGAAGCTCTGCAAGCCGAATGACGTAACGTATTGTATAGAATATTTCCTCTTGTCTATGGAGAAACATATTTTTTTCTAATTTTGACCGTCTTACTACACATTGTACACATTCCCATTATATTTTCTTCGGGTGTTGTGTTCTTTAGAATATTTATGAGGATAACAAAGAATGTCAGCTCAATATCAGTGATAATTATTGAATAGTTTTAAAAATAAGATTTTTGGGATTATGTTGTACCCCGTTCAGGAACGGGAGGGTTATTTTCTTTTTTTGCTTCCAATTTCAAGTATTTTAAACTTTATTCGAAGATCAAAATATTCACACGTGTACACTGTACTGAGATTTATCTCATTTGATTGAATCTCTGAATTTTATCTCGACGCTTCTCATTCCGTGTATATGGGCCATAACAATAATCTCATCACGTATGTTCGTCTTGTAAAACTTTTCAGGCTTTGAATACAATACAATTTATTATACAATAAAATATGTAACTGCCCAACTAGGCAGGCCCATTTTAGGGCATGTTACACATTTCATTCTACAACACAACATACTTTCAGGTGCTTATTAGTAATATATTAGTACACTGAAGTTAAATTTAATTGAAACATTATAAAAAGTTTAATTAAGTGAATACATTACATTAAATTAATACATTGCAAAGAGTTTATATTTTAGCTTAACTAAAACACCTACATAAAAAAATGTACATTAATTATTAATCTTTAACAGTAATTATTCAAATAAGATATAAATTTTACAAATATTTAAAAAATAATACTTATTTCGCTTAACAGTTTTAATTTATAATTTCCATTAATTTATTTACAGTGTTTTCTCTACCCATATTGAATAGAACATAAATTTACTTTGAAATTATGTTCTATTCAATATGTTATTACATATGTTTACTTTGAAATTGCTGGTATTACTTCTGGTTTGAATATTTTTACTAAGTAGGTTATGTATTCTAGGAATTTGGAAACTGAATAGTTGTGTCCACCACATTTCAATAGAAGAATTAAAGGACATATGAGGTGTCTTAATAACAACAATTTTTCTGAATTTGCAAACCAAAAATAATCATATGCTTGACCTAAACCTAAAAACCTAAGGGGTAAAATATTGAATTCCAATAATGACGGTTTAAGATTAAATAATTTAGAAATTTTTACATCAGGAAAGCTGTAAATAATAAAGCGCCTGTAATAAATAACCAAATCAATTTTCCATACAGCCCTTTTCATGTTCATTTTAACTTTTATTTACAATTTAACTTTTACAAAAGATTTGGTATCACTCACTTTAGACCCCGCATCCTGTCACTCCTCTTCCTCGTATTCTCCTGAATTCGCATGTTAGTCCTTGAGAAGATTAACACGCATGTTATAAATATTAGTGAAAGTTTAACAGTACTATGGTTGTGGTGTATAGCGTTGCGAACGTGGTAGTGCAGTGTTGGTCCTGACGAAGAGACGGGTATAACCGGTATACTAATTTAACTAACATCCTGAATAGTTTTTGGCTAAAAGTTGTTTTCATTTTTGGGACCGTTTTACTATATTTTGCTCTAGTGTGAAGCAGTCTTTCAGGTATAATTTGCGGAGTGTTCGTACTAAAATTCTTCACGCTCTCACTATAGGCTGATTTAAAGGTAAATATTAATATATACATAAATAATGTTACAAAAAATCTATACTAACGTGATCTAGCTTCCAAATTGAAGTCTTCCGGGTATGTTTCCGGCTGGTGTGTTTATTTGAAAACGTTCATTGATACAATTATGGATACGGCAAGGTCGGTGTTGAACAAAAAACGTTAAAAACGTTCAGTTTTTTATTTATGAAAAACGGAAGAATGAATAATAAATAAATAATATTGACGCTTGAGAATATTTTGACTATTTTCAAAAATTTCACGAACACAATACGTCATATTAAGACACTTATAAAGAATATTGCTTTAAAAACTCCAATCAAAATATAAATATCTCATTTTCAATAGCGGCATCTGTATGGAATTATGCAAATCAAAATGTTTTCGACAGCAGGTGGCGGTAGTCAAAATACAACTCACATAAGAAGCAAGTTAAAACACATATGCAACTTCAGAAAATTAGATATATTATATTTGGTAGCCTATCATGAGTGGAATTGATGTACGTTACTTGTGTAAAGTGATCACTTAATCCAGCCGTACGACAGATCGTAAACCCTATGAATACCTTAAAAGACTTCCGTACCTTCATTCCTATATAAAAATAGCGTCGTCTCTATGAGACATCTATAGTATATTTTGATTAATTTATAGCTTAGACGTTAAAAAAATTATCACCTTGTGTGATCCATTAGTTTTTATAAATCACAATCCATCAGGCATTGAAAGACCTGGATTATAGCAAAATCTAAATACCATTGTTCAATGCTATCTTTCCTACGATGCCATGACCTAATATGAATAGTTAAGGAGATATGCGACATTAAAGTTCGTATTTTTTATAAATAATTATAATAAACAGGTTGTTACACAGCTAGTCCCTATACCTTACACGTGGATTAATGCCTTGATTATAAGTCGAAAATGTTTAAGCAACTATGACATAATATCAATAATATTGTCGTAGAGACATGCAATATAAAAATTTGCAATATTTCTTTATTTTTCAATTGGTTGAGCAACTTTGTAGATAGACATTTTAAAAATTTAATTTTTTTGACATATTTAAAACACCCTGACGATGGAAAGGTTTTCCGAAACATGTAGGTGTAATTAATAAATATATAAGTAGATTAAAACAAATAATAAAATGAATTTTTTTCTTATTTATTTCTTGCGAATGGTTGAACTATCATTAATGTTTTTATTTTATGTGCCTGTATTACCTGTTATCTGCCGAAATACCCCTCACTCAAATGTCATAGTATCCAAAACTACTACATTGTACATCTACAGAAAATATTTAAGGTTTGATAATATAACGTAAGTCTGGCGGTCGCTGACTTTTAGTCTCATTACGCGTCAATACGCAGTATGTAGGTACTTTATTTTCATAAACATTACGTTATACTCTTGAACCCACTGACCTGTATTTTGAGTGCTCATTTTGGTTGTCCGTTTTTTTGTGCTGTGTTATTTTTTATGTATTGTTGTTCCCGTTTCTAAAATTCCTTGTACACAAACCAGAAACTACGACGCCAACATTGTGCTTAGAATTTAGTATTTTATTTTCGAGCATTGATTCACAAATTTACAGTATTGTCTGCGAAAACAAAACAAAGTGGCAATGCTTTGAGATTGAATTCAGAATATTAGTCACTAAGACGGTCACTAAGACGCTTGTGTGGAAAATCTTTGGTCGATATAGTGAGGAATGAACAAATTAGAAGTGAATGCAATGCTGGCTGTAGTGTGGTAGATAGAATAAAGAAAGGAGTGCTGAGATGGTTTGGTCATGTGGAACGTATGAACGAGGAAAGGATGGTTAAGAAAATATATGAGGCGAATGTTAAAGGCAACAGGAATAGAGGGCGTCCGTGAAAGACCTGGCACGATCAGGTACTACAAGTATTTGAGGATGGCCCTGTTAAAAGCCGCAACAACCGTAGAACGTGTATGAGAAGATGTATGAATGTGGCCGAAGCAAAAGTGGTGTGCCAGGATAGAAGAGTGTGGCGTTCAATCCTCTCTGCCTACCCCTGCGGGGAAACGGCGTGATGGTTAGTTGGTTAGTTAGTTAGGATTTGTTCTGCATACTGCCAGGGTTTTCGAGAGTATCCGCGTACTGAGAACTCTTTACAACTCCTTGGTGCGGAGTAGACTCGAGAGTGGCTCGATGATCTGGGGGCCACATGAGAGCAAGTACTCTCTTATGGTGGAGAAAGTCCAAAATAAGTTTCTGAGATGTCTCTAAATGAGAGAGTACGGGCATTATCCGTGGCTGTACCCAACCGAGTTTCTCCAGGGTATATATACTTGGCTACAATAGTTTAGAGACTAGAAGGAATGTGTATATGATTACACATTTTTATCGATTGTTTCGCGATTTGATCGATAATCCTGAAATTATGCGTGGCGTTGGTTTTGTATGTTCCCGATTGTTAGACATCGTCAGCATAAATTGTTTCACATTCTAACTTACAGGACCAACCTGCCGATGGTTATGCCTGTTGGAAGAGCTACAGCTATGCTGAACAATATCACTTTGAATATTGATATATTCCATGTATCTGAAGGGGTTTTCCGAAGCAGGATTTTCTTAACCAGATTCTATATGTTATTTTTAATTAATTAATTAAATATTGTTATTTTAATATGAATGCTTCCATAGTACGTATGCCTTGAATATTTCGTTTGTAATGTACATATTATTTAATAAATAAATTGAATTGGATGGAAAAAAAATTGAATTGAATATTTTTCAGCAATTTTTCCACCGATGAATTCGACGAAAAAGTTGATTAAAAAATGTTACAGGTTGTTTATGGTGTTATGTTCTCAGATGATGGAAAGCTATGGTCATGTCGGGCTGATGAAAACAGCGAGGAGTCAATTTCCGTTGTGATGTCGTCATGAAGATAATGCTCCTTTGGGAAAATTCATTTTGATGTAACGAATTTTTTTAATTTTATTTTACACTAGCTTACCCGCACGGCTTCACTCGCGTCATTTATTCAACTTAGTCATATTTGATCAATTTGTGTATTAAATTTAACATATAGATATATATCATTGCGGACTTTTTAATAGACCTTTTTGAGTTCTACAACTTCTCTATAGAAACTATTAAAATATCTCTTACCGTTAAGGCATCGTTCGTAAAAAATGCATCGCTCTACCATCTATTTGTCGACTTTAGTTGTAAAATAGGTCACCACGAAAAGCACTTTTGTTTTAACGGGATAATATAACTTATGTCTATCCTGAAAGCCCATTCTAAATATTGGTGAAAGAATTTTTGAAATTGGATGAGTAGTTTGGGAGATTATCTCCTCTATCCAAACATACAAATTTAAAAACATTCAAACTTTATCTCTTTATATATTATAAATTATTATAGATTATAGACTACTGTTAACGGTGCATACTAACCCGGTATTGCTCTGGATTTAGGTTAAGTAATATTGTAATGTTGTTGTGTTATATGCTTTATTTCTATGTTTTTGGATACTACTGTTTATTATTTTATATTTTATTATGCTTACTACTTTTTTCAATTGTGCTAAGCACAATTGAAAAAAATAGTAGAAACAGAGACGTATTTTCAGGTTAAAAAGTATAACAAAAACTCACAAGAAGGCATCGAAATAGTAATCACAAAGGCTGTGTGTATTTTAAAATAACTCAACCAAATACAGGGTGTAACAGAGTTAGTCTACGATACTTTACAGGTAGATTCCTGCTCTAATTATGAGTCAAAAATGTCCAACCAACCATGAGCCAATATCAATAGTGATGGAGATGAATGATATCAAAGTTTGCATTTTGTTTTCAATATTTCTGAATGTTTTTTGTGAAACATTGGACTATCGTTATCATTGACTTATGTCGAATATGAAAATTTTTTCCCTTTAATATATTTCAAATAAAATGATAAAAACCTTCCGATTCCAAATGGAATTTTTGCAGGGTTTTTATCATTTGTGGGGTATAAAAGCAAAAGTAGCAATATTAAAAAAAAATGTAGTCTTCTTATTATACTAATTTATAATGTACTGGATTTTTATATGGAGTACTGATACACATGCTTATTTTTGAGCATGCTCTAGCAACTGTACGCACTTGCTCTTGTTATTAGTATGCTTATTTTAAGCGTGCACATGAATGAACATGCTCATAGCTAACAATCAAATATACATGCTTATTACTGGCATGCTCTTGTCATAGAATAGGGACGCTCTTGTTCAAAGTGGAAACCAATAAATAAAAATAGTTCCCGAGTTTCCATCCGCACATTTTTGATTTTGGATTTTATAAATCTTATTGTAAGATTTGAATCATTCATGTCTTTTAATAAAGTTTCATAAGCATTATTTCTTGCTATATTATTTTTACTAGGCGGTGACCGAGTATTCCACAGACATTCGTGATTCCTATAAGTCACGAAAAGTAATGTTTTGTCATCTCCCCAACGCGCCATATTTATTTCATCTGTCGCGGACTGAGAAGATCGCATTGATAATCGATACAAGCCGCGAATGACATTAGCATACTCACAAGCAAGCCTGTTCTCACATGCTCAAAGGATACCCTTTATGCTCATAAATTAACCGGCGGTTGATTTTCGAGCGTGCTAGTAATGAGCACGCTCATTATTAGCATTGTGCGTACACACATGCTACAAAGTAGCAATAGCTCAAGAAGCTCAATATTGCACATGCTCACGTGCCACTAATGAGCATGTGTATCAGCCGTCTGATTCAACCATGTTGCTCTTCATGGCTATATCCTTATCTTTATAATATTTAAAAAAAATAGTAATATTAAATAATAATAATAGTAATAATAAATAATAATGATGATAATATTATTTTTTCAATTGATTCAGCAACATTGTAGATTGACATTTAAAAAAAATATTGATTGTAATGTTTGTATAAATATACTTATATTATTTGATTAATTACACCTACATGTTTCGGAAATAAATGATAATGTTAAAGATAATATATTTAACAATTCAGGTGTCTATAAATTGTCGTGTAAAGATTGTACAGTGTTTTATATTGGAAAAACCGGTCGGAATTTCAATGTAAGAGTTAAAGAGCATTTGAGATGTCTGAATAATTATTATTTTTCTGAATTTATAAATCATTTATTAGAAAATGATCACGGTTTTGATAAAAATTTAGGACTTTCTATTTTACACATAAATAATATTGGTCTGAAATTGAATAATTTAGAATCATTAGAAATTTGTAAAGCATGTAGGGGAGGGTGGGGCGTGTTGTGACTAATTTATGAAAAAAGGTGTTGTGGAAAAATCGTTAATTATATCAAAAATATTACATTTTAGTTGAAACAAACAATTCTTCACCTATAAAAAATTAGCATTATTGATCATGTCAACAAAAAGACAACGCAACAAAATACGGTTTTTCAAAATACGGGAATTGTCACAACCTGCCTCACCCGAGGGATCAGTTGTGACAAGGGTGGGGCAGGTTGTGACGAACTAATCCTCAAATATTGTTGAGTATTTAAGTAATTTAATTAACAAAAAAATATTATGAATAGTTAATAGTACAAGTAGTAACATGTTTTATAATTAACAATCAACAAATAAACAAAATTTGTACTCTTATTAACTGTGGTAAGAAAATTCTGTAATCGATTAAAATTATTTTTTACCAGTCAAACAAAAGTCACAAATAAAATCTTGAGTGAAGTCGTCCACTCCAGCGCATTGTTCATGACCCCATCTTTGGCATTTTATCCACCTCACCCGCCTTTCACCCAAAATATCATTAGAATAAGGGTTTTTACAATAAATGCATTGCTCATCTTCGTTTGCATCACTCTCATCAGTTTTCATGATAGGTGGCTCCTCTTCAGTCTCGCTGGATGAAAATGACACTAGAATTCGTTTCTTCACTCCAAAAGTCTTTTTCTTGTGTAGTTTTTTCTTTATTTTCGCTTTTATTTTATTGGGTGCTTGTTTTTTTTAGTTCCTTTTGTGATTTTACGCTTTCGCATCTTTTCGCTTTTCTTTTTCTTTCTTAGATTATCTTCCAATTCTAACTGATTTTTTATCGGCGTGTCAGTTAAAATTACGCTTTAAATTTTCTTTTACATATCACGTCGGTTTTTTCTTAGATGAGCTTTACGTAATGGCCGGATTTGTTCTAGTGTTTAATGGTGTTGTCCACTTTTCGGGAATTTTGATCATATTTTGGCATGCATACTCATATGCAAGCTCTTTCGCATCAGCTGTGGTCAAACCATAATAAACTTTGCTACATTTTGCAATGTAATCTCCAAGTTATTTTTCTTGCGCCTGGGTAAAAAGGGTTCCGGGTTGGAATAGCCTATCTCAGAATTTACAAATGGAAGGCTTTTTTCCGATCTATGAATCGTTTTAGTGACATATAATTGACACCAAAGACACTGCGGGTTTTCGAAGAGACACGTTTGTAGCCTTTATCTCAGCAGCAGTACGTTCGTAAACGTTTTCGGGAATTTCACCCCTCTTCGAATTTTTAATGTAATTTCGTACCATTTTGAATCCTTCAAGAAAACGATTAAAAAAAGAAAAGTTAAAATAATAATTGAACTCTACAGTTTCACATCTGATAATCGTTTTATTAAAAATAAAAATTTAATTATTTCGAAGGGGCTAGTTGTGACAGTCACAACTAGCCCCCACATTTTTGTAACAACTCGCCCCATACGATCATTTTATATTAAAATGTCTACGCAAGTGAATTTATTTACCGCAAGGTTTTCTTTTATTTCTGATAATACAGCCAAAAGACACAACATTTGGTAAATAATATGTAAAATAACTCACCTAGTATTGGTAAAACAACAGAACACTTGGAATTAGTGCAGAAAAAGTTGGTTGAGTACCTCAAAATCAAACTTTATCGTTTAACTTTAATGAAATCAACCGCACGGCTCCAATATTTTGATAGAAACTGACGCTACAGAATTCACATAAAATGAATCTATGCGGGTAACGCTAAGTCAAATGGCACGAATTTTAAACGCGTTGTCACAACCTGCCCCTGTCACAACACGCCCCACCCTCCCCTACAAGTAAACAAAATATTATTAATAATCAATTAAATTTAACTTCTAGCCCAATTCTAAAAAAATTCAAAAATTGTATGTAGTCAAAAATTTCAGCAACAATAGTTAAAAATAATTTTTCAAATTATTTAGAAAAACGAAAAACAAAACACATTATTCATTTTGATATTTTGACATATATGTAACACCCTGACGATGGAAAGGTATTTCTGAAACATGTAGGCGCAATTAATCAAATAATATTAGTAGATTTATACAAATATTACAATCAATTTTTTTAATGATAATATTGATTAATATTTATTTACATAAATAAAGCAAAATAAACAAGTATAATAGACTTGAATGTATAGGTCTTCTCATATAAGCTTGCAATTAAGTTAGTGTGGGTACAGTGCGTAATACGCGCATTGTTTCGTTGTGTTGAGTTTACGAATACGAGACGGGCGGACACTAACTCAGTTGCAAGCTTATATGAAAATATGCATCTATATACATAATATGTTTGTTTTACGTTGTTTTGCATTACAGCGCAGTGGCGGGCGCAGGCACAGTAAAGCCATGTATTCACTAGGGGACAAATTATCTCTCAACATCACGCGCGGCATAGAGTCTACGTGACGTTGCAACGTCGCGCACTGTTCCGCGACGTCGCGCACAACTTAGCGGGGCATTTCTACGTGCCGCGGAAACGTTGCCATGTGCACGGTACTCGAGCGAGCTCACGGGGACATCGGGCTGCGCGTCAGTATCACGAGGTATTTTTACAAGTGAATGCGCATGCGTTGTATCTGTCATGTGGGGAAACGAAATTATTGTTCTCCAACTCATCGCCGTACAATTTTGTGGGACATTTAAAACCGTGAATATAAAAATAAAACGATGTGAGGGCCAACAGCGTTCCTTAATATTGTCTTGCTTGTTTATGGAAGGCCCGATTACTTGTAATAAATTATCAAAATCAGTTGTTGTCATTCGAGTGAAATTGACAAAAGATCCGCCAGACATTCGAAGATCGCTCAGAATATCCATCCTTCTTTCTATTTACAGTAAATAATTTCGCATCTACTACCTTTTTCTCCTCTAACGTTTCGATAAACTCTTAAAATAAATATATATGCAGCTGTCATCCCAACCTCATCGGGCGGCAAGTGTAAATAGATACGCAGCTGTCAACATAACCTCATCGGGGAAAAGTGATATGCGAGTCCCGGTGTGTGCACGTCAAATGACCGAGTCATTGTCCCCGAAACCTGAGCGTAGATGTTGATGCGACATGCCGCGCGGAATGTTTCGCGATTTGTCCCCTAGTGAATACGTGGCTTAAAGCTTCAGAGAGTCGTGCGTCACGCAAATATTCTGACAGTGACCATGGTGACTCGTCACTATTAAAAATAAAATAATTCCATGTTGACATCGATGATAATATATAGTATTTTAATTCTGCAAGACGTTTGATTGTAGTTATTTTATTACCTGCGGTATTCCTGAGAATACTGTTTACCCAACCGTCATAACAATGGTCGCATGCCTGTGTGGACACTCACAAACACATTTTTACGGGTTTTCCGCCGTGTCGTGACAAAGATGGCGTGTTTCCCGGTACGGGGCGACCCAGTGAGGCGTGGCAAGTAGCCGCGATTTATTTAAATTAACGAGAAACGAAACAAATTTAATACTATGTTCTAGTTATGTAATTATGATGTAATGGACCTGCCGTGAGGTATAGCGGTAAGTCACTCTACTAGTGATCAAGTGGATGGGGGTTCACACCTTGTCCCCTGAGGCTAGGGATTAAATTTTATTTTTATTTAATAAAATACAGGGCATTGCAAGATTTATCACTAGAAATATGTTTTAATAAAATTAGTGATGCAACGAATACGAATATTCGTATTCGCCGAATATTATCACGAATATTAAAAACAAACTATTTATAACTTTACGCAACACAAATTATGATTTGGCTGTGCACCGTGTATCCGGACACACCTACGCACTCTATTATCGAGGATTCTCCTAACATTGAATGAATGGATTTGTTGAGTTCTCAAGTTGTCAATTGTTACTTGTTTCACAGCATAACATGAGTTCTTTCATCTAGTTTCGTTTCATGTAGTTTTTATTTTGTAATACGTATTGTTCGTTCCATTTTATTTCCGTTGTGTGTAAAAGTGTTAACTCTTATAAAATAATTTCAAATTAAATATAATAAAATGGCCTCTCGTAAGCGTGAAAAGAGTGCTATTTATTTTCGACCGCTGGGAATGTAGGTACAAACGGATGAAATAAATGTTGTGTTTTTCGAACAAAATTTGCAGCTGGTAAATTTTAATTATTAAATCTTTTAGTAAAAAAAGAACACTGGTGTGTTATTTATTACCTTGTTGAATTATTCGTATTCGTATTCGCCGAATAGTAAGCTTAATATTCTTATTCGTATTCGTGAAAGTAGTATTCATTGCATCACTAAATAAAATCATCAAATATCTTTTAAATGCTCGTTAAATGACAATGTTTATGATGAGGTTCACAACAATACAATAGAAAAAAAACAAAAGAAAGCTCCTTACATCTTTTTCAGGTCACCAGGCATGGGCCACTCTATATACACGTTTCCCATATAAACAGCTTCATCTCTGTGAGACTTCTATAATTTATCTTAATTATTACCTATCCTCCTGCGGATTGTGACTGCTGTGTACTAGTTTTTTATTTTCCACTAACGATATCCGTTATGCCGAAATTTCTATAGACGTAACTTAGTTACGTCTGTTGAATTTAGTAATTAGTTATGACCATAACCGTGGTTGTATCTGCCCGCAATGGATCTTTGGACTGGCGAGTCCCTTAATGTGTGTGCTTGTTATTTTATTTTATTTCCCTGAAGGGAGTGAATGACTCTAATAACTACCTCTAAGGTGCAATTTTGTATTCATTTTAATTAATCTGGCTCCTAAGTTGTATATCTGCATGTTTTTTTATCTTTATGCATATTACTATGGACACTATGGACTTTGCATTCATATTTTGTACTGTAGCATTTCCTGTAGTGTATATTCCAATGTCATTTGTCCCTGAAGAGGTTTTTTGTGGACGCCTCCCCGTCCCGCTCGCATTTCAATGAGTGTCGGCGGGGCGGTGAGTACGGCCATTTTAGAATTAAAATATGCCGAAAATGGATGGCGAAATTGTAGGGTCGATATTAATTTTTATACGTGTTTATTGAAATTTAAAAATCTGTTGTGTAATACAATACGTCGAAAAATCCATAACCAATGTCTATAATAAGCGTGGAAATATTATAATATATTTTATTACGTCATAACTTTGTCGATAATGATTTTAGCATATATCGTAGACGTTGGGGGATACATCATATATGTTGACATAGTTATCATAGACATTGGCGGAGTTCACACAATAGAGCCATGATGAGTTTATTGACTGTGAAATACTTAAAATTATTCTCACCGCATTGTCGGTGCTCATTGACGTAGTTTTCCTAATCAGAATCTCCGATGCGCGGTGTCAAATATCAAAACGAATTGAAAAATTGAAATACCTTGGGGTGGAATTTTCTAGTGACGGGACGCAGTAAAGTGAAATATAAGAATTGGAGCGGTGGCAGACGTTCTACTTTATCATCTATATACCTAGTGCGGTGATAAGAAAATCCGAGCTTAGTGTCGAGACAAAACTAACTGCTTTCAAATCCGTGTGCAGGCCCACCCTAATATTAGGTCCTTACATATGAAATTGGTGTTTTGCCGTACTGGCAAATTTGATCTCAAATATCTTCTCTTTGGTTAGGAATTCCAAATCCAAATTTATACAGCTATTTACTCATATATTTGTGTTTTGAAAATTATAATTCATTTGTTTTTTCCTCAATTGTTTTTATCTTTGCGTCACTCAGTTTACAAAATGAAAAACTTGAAATATCGCGTTATTTACGATTACGAGTTCCGCCGTGGCACCAGTGCTGCAGAAACGGCTCGAAGGATTAATGATGTGTATGGTGCCGCAAAAGAAAACACAGTGCGTTTTTGGTTCCAACGTTTTCGTTCTGGAAATCTCGACCTGCAGAACAAGCCCGTGGACGGCCGGAGACCAAAGTTGATAATGAAGAATTGAAAGCTATTGTGGAAGCGGATCCATCGCAAACCACATCCGAGTTAGCTGCAGGCTGCGGTGTTAGTGATAAAACTGTTTTAATTCACTTGAAGCAAATTGGTAAGGTGAAAAGCTTAAAAGGTGGGTACCTCACGAATTGAGTGAAGCAAATCAACAAACGCGCGTTGACTGCTGCGTTGCATTAATCAACCGGCACAATAATGAAGGGATTTTAAATCGAATCATTACCTGTGATGAAAAGTGGATCCTGTACGATAATCGGAAGCGCTCATCGCAATGGCTGAACCTTGCCGAACCAGCCAAACCATGCCCCAAGCGAAAATTGACTCCAAAAAAGTTACTTGTGAGCGTTTGGTAGACTAGTGCTGGTGTCGTTCACTACAGCTTTCTTAAATCTGGCCAGACGATTACGGCAGATGTCTATTGTCAGCAAATGCAAACCATGATGGAAAAGCTAGCTGCTAAACAACCGAGGCTGGTTAATCGCTCTAGGCCACTGCTGCTTCATGATAACGCTAGACCACACACTGCACAACAGACGGCTACCAAATTAGAGGAGCTTCAATGGAATGTCTAACACATCCACCGTACTCTCCGGACCTTGCCCCAACAGATTACCATTTTTTTCGAAATTTGGATAACTTCTTGCAAAGGAAAAAATTCAACTCCGATGGGGCAGTCCAAACCGCCTTCAAAGATTTTATTGATTCCCGTCCGAATGGTTTTTTTAGTAAAGGGGTCGATGAACTACCTATGAGATGGCAAAAGTGCATAGATAGCAATGGTACATACTTTGATTAAATAAATATATTATTATAAAAAAAAATCGGCTTTATGTTCCTCCCATACTAAACGCCAATTTCATATGTAAGGACCTAATATATATACGCACTGGTGGACAGAGTGAGAAGTGCCCGCATTACTCGGCATGCAGCCCCCTACTCCTACGTGTAGAGAATCATAAATTAGGCGGCTTGGACATGTGCTAAGAATGCCAGAGGAACGAATACCAAAAAAAATCCTTTTGGCAACCCCGGAAGGAAGACGACCGGTTGGTCGCCTCAGATAAAGCTGGGAGAAATAAAATAAAAAATTGTACGAAAGCAGAATGGTTCTGGACAAGTTAACTTATAGGGATGTGCTGCTGCATAAGACAAGGGAATAAGGGAAGGTAAAAAGTCTTAATAAAAATTTCTTTTGAGAATTTACTGCAATTAAAAGTGGGGAAATTGTCTAAGTGCGGGTGCTTATTCTACAGTCAGTAAGTCAGTGAGTGAGTCAGTGAAATGAACTACATTAAATTACAGATTTATAATTTAGTTTATATATGTTTACATATCTATACGATGTTTAGAAACAAATCTATCAGATGTACTTGAATCTTTTTTACTGCAATATATTTCTTCTTCGTCTTACTACTTACAATCATTTCTTCTTACTACTTAAACTTCTCTTTTTAATTTACACAAAGCTATAAGATGTACTTGAATCTTTTTAACTGCAATCTAAATTTACACATCTATTATATGTACTTGAATCTTTTAACAGCAATCTAAATTTACACTATTCTATCATATGTACTTGTACCTTTTAACTGTATATCTGTTTTATGTTATTTTTTTAAAATGTATATTTTGTTAAAGCCCATAAGGGCGTTAAATAAATAAATAAATAAATATAATTTTTGGGTTCATGGTCTCCGACATCTACAGACCGACAGATCAAGTAAATTTGATTGCTGTACCTGCGGTATATTTTCAAAATGAAGCAATCGTGTCTTGACCGCTTTTATATGGTTACTAGCCACACACACGTGAAAAATCGCGGGAAATAATAATAACGACTTGCCTTAAGTGACCGCTCCTCATATGCCGCGCGTTAATTATGTGTCACACTTTAACTATCAAGTGTTTTAATTCTAGCAATTTACGGACATTACGACGGACAGAATGAAAGACAATGTTATGTTAGATGTTTGGTTTTCACTACATAATGTGTACATGATTCAGAGAAAATTCGCGAATCCATATGGTGTTGGCATTTGTCCTGTGCCCTCCCCTTTCATCGTATACAGTCCTTACTATCGTTCCTATTTACTGTCCATCTCTGTTCCATATTTGAATCCTTATTCATTCCGGCGATTTGCGTCGGAATCAATATACATTGCAGTTGAGCCTTTCCACGTGGGCGGGCACCAGGAACCCATTATGCAACGCGAGACACGCAACTCGGGCAGGGGCGGGTGTGTAACCCGTTTGTAAGGCGGGCTAGATGCCTCAGCGTGTTAGAAATATCGCGAAGTAACACCGCATTGGATAATATATAATAATTAATATTATTACTTTATTTGTTTATGCCCATTACAGGCTTTTACATAAAAAATATAACATAAAATTCAAAAAGTATAATATTTAAACAATACAGTAATAAACAGTAAAATATAAAATATATAAATATAAAGTACATGTATAAGGAATAAAAGGTATAAGCAGTGAAAGTATCAGGTATAAGCATTAAAATATGAGTATAAAAATAAAAAATTTAAAGTATAGAGTAGTAATGTGTATAAAAAATATACATTACACATCATTACACGTATATAATAACAGTTGAAGTAAGTAATGTAGTAGTAGTTTCTATATATAAATAATAATATATAAATTAAGTTCATAATATTCTTCGATATTCATGACGCTGGCCAATAAACTCGTGTTGTGCAAGTGATGACATTTCTACAATAATTTCATTACCAATTGTACCAAAAAACGAAGTCAATGAATGAACATCGCAGATGAAGCGAAGCAGATGTTTTAAAGCAAATGTGTCATAATATTTCGATTTAATTCATTGCCAAAAATATGGTAACTAACTTTACAGGGTGTAACAAAAAGTCCACAATACTCTACAGGTGGATTCCTGCTTTGATCATGAGTCGAAAATGTTCAAGCAACCATGACCTATAATGTCAATAGTTAAGGAGATATGTTTGCAAGACAAAGTTTGCATTTCAATATTTCAATATTTCTGGAAAACATTCCAATTGGAATTTTTTCAAGGTTTTTGTTATTTTATTTAACTTTTATTGAAACGAATGAATTTTTCGTAATCGATATAAGTCACTATAATGATATTTCAACGTTTTGTAAAAAAGAAGTCAGAAATATTGAATAAAAAATGCGCACTTTGATATTGGATTACTCCATAAATATTGATATTATGGTCATGGTTGCTGGAACATTTTTGACTCATAATAAAGGCAGGAATCTACCAGTAAAGTATTGTGGACTAGCTCTGTTACACCCTGTATATGTTTGAAATATGTTGTTTTTTCTCATTAACTATTTAGTAGACATAGACTTCGAAACATGGAGTGATACCTTTATATTTTATCATATAAAAATTGTTAAAGCATTATGATTATTTAAAAAAATCAAAGCTTAATTTAGTGCTCTTGATTTAGAATACTTCCAAGAAGCAATTAGATATTTTTGAATAATATTAACTTTGTTAATTGTTTTCAATTAATAACAATTTCAATAATCGACTTGAAATATCAAATAACCTATTTACGAAGCTTTATAATAACAAATTCCGCAATATGACGCATCAAGCATCTACAAATAACATTACACATTTTTCATTTGCATTACTTATACGTTTTCACTAAATAGGTAGGTATAGCAAGTTTTAAGGTTTCTAAGACAAATTTGTTTCAATACAATTTCGAATAACTTTACATAATACCTTTCGTTTAGATTTCTGAAAACCATTGGTTTTAGATTACAGATATTAATTAATATCTTCATAATTGTACGTAAGTGAATGCTAATGTTGTGTTGATTGCTTTCAACATTAATAATAGTGTAATTTGACAAC
The DNA here is from genome assembly GCA_016648135.1 of Agrypnia vestita. Taxonomy (NCBI): domain Eukaryota; kingdom Metazoa; phylum Arthropoda; class Insecta; order Trichoptera; family Phryganeidae; genus Agrypnia; species Agrypnia vestita. The sequence continues at coordinate 162,788 of JADDOH010002975.1, forward strand.
TGTGACGACGTGTGTTATGGCTACAGATGAGGAAATAAAATTGTGTGTGAATTAAATTTTGATAACTCTTAAAAGACTGTACTAAAAAAAAACTTTGGGGACGGTGGAGTAACACAGCGTTACCTGATTAAAAATCAGCATAGTTTTTAATATGTGTTAAAATATACATATATACAATACAGATAAGACTTTTTAAAGGTCCCTTTATATAATTATGTAAGGTAGATATACATATTTGCATTATTTTAGTAAATTATTATAAAATCATGTCAAATCGAATTTGCGTCCGCTTCCGCCGACGTTTCGATAGCAACTGAATACAACGACGCGGTCACCTGCTCGCTTCAGTCGCATGCACTCCGTCTTTGTCTATCACGTGTTACCCGACTCTATCGTACTCTTTCTATATTGTTTTTGCTTTCGCCGAAACCCAAGCAACCGCCATCCCTGTCCTACATGAAATGTATGGTATTGTCGTGCTCTTTCTTGCTCGATTTAACTGCGATGCACAATATACTGCTCTCTCTTACACACTGGCCGAAAATACGAGAGTAATGAATAAATAGTTTTTAATTAAAAAATCCGTACTTTCCTAACAGTTTAATTTAGTAATTTTGGTGTGAAAATGTCTATTCGATGATTACAAAAAATGTGACGTTTTAGTTTTCGTAAATAAGGTAGATATTTCATATTTTGTATGACAGGTAGACCTACGTTACATCACCGACACATAGGAGTTAATGATCGGTTATCGCATACCACGTTCACGTGACTACTCGTATTTTGTGATTGAAATCAGCTGATTTCTGTGCACCATTTTGTTTTTTTTCTCTTTATTATGGCCTTCATTAATGAAGTGTTATTAGCCATCACAAGTATACATTTGCCGCTCCATCCGCAGACTGCCGCCGCCGTCCGAATCTAGTGATGGCTTCGCTCTTCACACGTTTGTAAGTGAACTACACATTTCAAATTGCACACTACAAACTCCACACTTCAAATTGTATACTCCAAATTTTAAATTTCAGTGTGACTTTTTCAATTAGGTATGTGAAATTTTTGGCGGAATTTTTTGCGTAGTTGATGTACACAAAACCTTATTTTCGTCAGACTTCTGTAAGGTATTAAGGGCAGACCCACCGCTTACCCAGGACCGTTTTTTAAGCAAAAGCTCCTATATCGGTCCTACTCATTCGCCGCCAGGTTGGCATTTTCTAATGCTAAAGTCAACCGTGCAACCCAACGCTGCAAAGCAGAGTTGGGCCACACGGCTGCCATCCAAAATTTTCCCTCATTGTCCCGTTAGTTCACTTCTTTATTTTTTAAAATATATAAATCATCCAGATATTTAAATACTGTAAGCATCAAATTTGAAATTGATATATATGTGTATGTGTATTCGTAATAGCTGTTCTTTTTCCTTTTCTTCTTTTTTCATTATTATTTTAATTATTTCTCTTTTTCTTCCTTTTTCTCCTTTTTATATATTCTCTTCGTGTGCTTCAATATAACATATATGTTATTTGCAACCTATATGGCGGACCAGGTCTTGCACTAATAACCTGGCTACGCTGGAATAAACATTATTATTATTATTATTATTATTATTATTATTATTAACACGATTTATAAGCATATACAAAATACAAAGAATATAATAAAACAATATAAAAATACAATGGAAACACAGGATTATACAGGTAAGAAGCAAGCAGGCCGGGATTGTATTGCAAGCCAGTACTTAACCTACACATTAACACACACACACACACACATCTCATCAGCCCTGATGATGGACCCTGCAAAGGGATCTGAAACGTCGGCCAGAACGATCACATATACACTGCAGAATATCCCAGAAAACTACGCACAGAAGATTATTTTATTACTAGCTGTTCGTACCCGGCGTTGCACGGGTTAAGGATTAAGTTGAAAATAAATTTGTGTGGGGAAACAAAGGTTTGATTCAACATTACAGATTTGCATCGAATATATGTCAGGAGGAGGGGAAGGGGTATGATAATAGGGTGGAAAGGTCGCCTATGTTACTCGCCGAGTCCTAAAGAATATGTTTCCAAATTTTGAGTCCGATCGGTCAAACGGTGCAGATTTGCATCGAAAATATGTCAAGGGGAGGGGAAGGGGTATGAGAATAGGGGGGAAATATCGCCTATGTTACCCGCTGAGTCCTAAAGAATATATTTCAAAATTTTGAGTCCGATCGATCAAACGGTGCAGATTTGCATCGAAAATATGTCAGGGGGAGGGGAAGGGTATGAGAATAGGGCGGAAATGCCTATGTTACCCGCCGGGTCCCAAAGCATAAGTTTGCAGAATTTGAATCGAATCGGACAAACGGTGTGGATTTGTATAGAGAACAGACAGACAGACAGACATTGAGTTTTATAGGTAAGGATAACTAGTTTTAGGTTTAAGCGAAAACAATAAATTAAAAAAAAAAGTTTTTTATTCATGAATTTTCAGCTATAAATATTGAAATTATTTATGTCCCGTTATTTTTCGCGGGTGAACGGCTGGTTTATCTTAATATTGCGAATATGTTCACAAGAGAAAATAAAATGCAAGCATTTTCAAATATAAACACATCAGACAAACATATTTACTTCCAGGCGTACGTTTGTTAAGCACATAAATAATATTATGAATGCGAGATAAGATTGCCAACAATGCTGCAATCTGAATGATGCAGTGCAAATTATTATGATGCAAGGAATAGTCATCATTACTTAGCCATTTGTGAAACACCAGTAGATTTGATTTACAATGTCTGAAGTTGTAAACAAATGTTATAATTACATAATTATATTTGAGTAAGATTGTAATTGTCAACGTGTATACATCGGCTGCCTTATAATAGTGCTACTCAGTGAGATGGAAATTATTTATTACACTAGTTGTATCCCGTAAAAAATGAGGAACATTGGTTCGCGTCTTTGCTAAGCCCTGGTATATATTTATAGCATCTTTTTGGCGGTCAACGGAGAGGCGGCCGTAGCCACATGCGTTAATTGGCCGGATCGAGTTTGGTGGCCCGTTGTTCGAGCCCCGTCTCCGGTGGTTTAATTTCGTTTTATACACTGTATATATGTATTTTGTTGTATCTTTAATATTTTGTTTTATTTTTCTTTACTTATATTCATGCTTTGTTATTTACTTGTCATTTTATTTTTATGTATTGTTATTTTCTTTGAATATATTGTTTTCACAACGCAAACACAGTGAAGTGGTTAGTGCAGTTTCCTCGCCGCGTCGCACGAGTGCTTTTGCATCGTCAGCGGCGTAGCGAGGAAACTGCTTTAGCATTAAGACAATGCCAAACTGGATGGCGAGAGTGTAGGGCAGATACGGGAGCATTTGCTCGTAGAACGGCCCTGGGTCCGTCGTGGGTCCCACTTCACTGTTTAATTCGAACGAAATTACGGAGGTTACACGAGGACAGACAGACAGACAAACGGTTAGACAAAGAAATTATTATTTGATAAATAATGTATGTCTATGTGTTACATATTAATAAATAGTATAATTATTTATTAGTATTTTTAATGAAAACACATTTAATTAAGATAAATTATAGAACTCTCACAGAGACTTCTTTTATATAATGGTCCAGGGCCGAAATTTCTACTTAAAAATTTCTACTCGAATTAAATTTGACTTACACATCGAAAAAAAGTCTACATGTTGTGACATACCGACGGGCAACTACAGAACGAAATTTTTTATCGTAATATTTTTGTCTATGGATGACAGATGATCGATCTGTCGATCGATTCATTCCTGTTTCAAAGATGTCTCGTAAGCAGCTGGAGGACTACGCCGCAGGTTGGAGTTCAGCGATCCGAATACACTGAGCCGCAAGGACTTCCCAGTCCAGGCTGGTGGCTGCGTGGACTGGGAAACCCTGGAAGTTCTCCTGGGTGTCCCCAGCTGCAAAATTTAAATGCAATTTTTCTTTTTTAAAGTGAGGCCTGTCTCTAATGAATTGTAAGATTAATTAACGCTATAAACATCAGAAAAAATGTATCGAAGACATTACACATTAAAAAACTAACCCATAAAAACCAAATTTTTATTATACTCCCTTTCTCAATGAATCAGGTTTCGTGTCTACTGCACGCGTCGGGTTTATTACTCATTTGTATTGATTTCAATTTGAAAAAACCATTAAAATTTCGAAAAATCCAAAATTATACTATAATTATTAAATTTTTTAAACGAAAAATTATTAGATCATTTTTATCGTCGCCACGAGTCTGCCTGCAAAGTTTCAGCTCGATTGGATCACGGGAAAGGGGTTAAAAATCGATCCAAAGTTTTTCCGGCAGATAACAAACCACAGACGCTACGAGTTAAAAGAAAGGGAGTAAAAAAGTAACCCATAAAAACCAAGTTTTTACTATACTCCCTTTCTTTGCAAAATATAACAATAATTAAAGACGAATTAAAACACATAACATAACACTAAACTAACAGAAATTTAATATATTTCCAAAATGTCAGATATTTTGAGATGTCAAGATTTTGATAGATTCATTTATCATCAATATCGTACCTTATGAATTTCCAGCGTCAAATGATTTAGTCAGAATCAGATTTGAGTAATGCAGAATTCTTCAAAATTAAGCAGAAATCTAAAAGAAATAAATTATTATTTGATTTTTTCCCAAAAAACCCAATTTTGCTGTCATCTGTAAACCAGTTGTTTTGTAAATTTTCGTAATTCGTAGTGATGTACCTATTATACCGACGGAGTAATTCAAATTTAGAAAATATTCCGCGACGTTATCGGGCCGCCGCGTCGTTGCTAATCAAACTTTTCTAATGATTCCGATTTGAAAAAACCAATAAAATTTCTAAAAATCCAAAATTATACTATAATTATTAAATTTTTTTAACGAAAATTTGATAGATCTTCTTGATCGTCGCCACGAGTCTGCTTGCCAAGATTCAGCTCGATTGGATCACGGGAAAAGGGTCAAAAATCGATCCGAAGTTTTTGTTGACGGCAAGCAAGCAAACTCCACGAGTTAATATAATGGGAGTAAAAAAAGAAATGATTTATTTTGATGTCCCTAGCGTACATTACTAAAAATGATAATTTATGAATATGACATTGGAAAAACTGTTTGAAGGTTTTTGTGAAACTTTGTGGGATTCCATGGTTTTCAGGAATATCTTGTCACTATCAATAACACAATTTAAATGTATTTTTTTTATCGTAAGATGTTTTCTAAAACGTTCTAACTCTACCTAAGTATAATAAAATAATGAAGATAAAACAAGTATTTTTACTCAATCAACAAAATTAAAATTGGAATAATTTCAAGTCAGTGTTGATTGATCGAGTTATCAATATAAAATCTTGTTTATTATTTTAAGATTTTACATCAACTCTCGAAGATGTATATAATTTAAAAATACACACCTTGCAAGAATTGTTATTGTTAGGGTTAATCAACTCATTAGCGAATGAAAAAGTCGGTATTTTTCAGTAAAAAATATAAGTGTTTATTGAATATTTTTTGCGTGGTTACTTTAATTCGGCCTCATCAGTTACGAACTTAGTGGAAATACATCAAAGAATTGCTTTGAATAAGAGCACGATTTTTCCTCTTTTGGGCGTTATATCGCATAATTGCATTTGCTGACATACTTGTTAAGAGTTTTTTTGGGTATTTTTTTATAAAAAAATTAATTAACTAAAACCAATGAATAATAATCAAATTTACAAATCAATTATAAAAAGACACACTGAAAAATCAAATCGACGAAAAATATTTTAGCAGTCCGGATTTGAGCATGTTTAAACCGTTATTATAACCATTTATTTGGAATTTATATCTGATTGTATCGATGATTGAAAACTAAGATATATTTGCTGTCTAATACCGATGGTTGCCGTCGATTGAAAAAAAACAATTGCCAATTATCGACGCAATCAGATACAAATCTCAAATAACGGTTACTGTGTCTTCGGTTAAAATACCATCACTAGCACCGGACCTCTACCCTATCCAGGAATGGCGCATTTTCCAGTTTCACCACAGCAATTTTAGTACACTGACTTCAATTTTTCGACCTTAATTGCTACTTATTTTATTGCTAGTAGTCTTTATTGCTACTTCAGTAGTCCCTTTATTGCTACTTCACAATTAAAAGGTGTTTTCTTTAATACATGCTAATGAATGATAATTGTATTTTGTCATGTGGAATGCGTCTCTCTGTTAAATTTCAGAGAGATTGTTGGTCAAGAATAGTGATGGTCTAATTGTTATTTTAACCGGTTTCACGTGGTACAGTTGTATGTATATGATTGTATCGATAATTAAATCTAGCATTAATGGTTGCCCATCGAATCATGAAAAAATAGTTACAAATCATCGATGCAATCTTATATTATACAAATCTTAAATAACGATGGAATTAGTGAAGTCGTAAGCCCTGGTCCTTCCTATAAAAAGACTTCTATGCACGTTTCTCGCATAAATCTCGCATAAACTTCCTCTCTGTGAGACTTTTACAAATTTTCTTAATTAATAAATATCGCTCTTTGGAAAAAATTCAGTAAGTGTGCTCTCAGAAAATACATAAAAATATTATTGAAAAAAATGACTTTTCCAAATATACATATTGTTACGGGACGTAGCTATGAGAGGCAAATGAAAACACTGAAATTTAATTTACTTAAATCTATTACCAACGAAAGTCTCTGAACACGAGTTAAATTATAATCCCTTCGTAATTTTACTGTCGCTGAATGTCTTACAAATAATTCACATACTTATTATTGCACTGATTAACGCTGTCTCTATCGCTTAGATCACTTTTCGTATATTCCGTTCGATGTTCGCTTGTAGAAACTATTCGCCCGGGAATGCTTACTTTATTTCACTGGCATCATTGCGTTTGCTTGCTTACGGAGATATCGCGTGTTGTAATATCACGAATCACTGGTTACACTCGTTTACGCTACGGAGATGTCGCCTTGTTACCGCCACGAACTGAATTGCTTGAGCCCGCGTCGCGTGACGAATGACTTTTTTTAGCTAAATTTCTTAGAAAGGTTATTCTAGGCGTAACCCCTCTAGAAAGTTCTTGGTTCTTCTGACGTGTATTTTACAATGAGATGGAATGTCGTAGAATTATCTAGACAGATAATGCGGTCATGGATGAGTGACCCTGAATTGCATGCGTAACAGTTTGCAGTTATGATTGACTGACAGCCGTTGCGTGACATCGTTATCAGCATTTAGTAGGTGTACAGTCTCGCTACAATATATTTACATACAACTCATCAATGTATTGTACACATCTGGTATTTTTAAAATTTTAATTGTTAAACTTCATTTCTGAATTACCAGTATTTCAGTTTTCTGGTATTTCAGAGAAATTGTTTTTCATTTTATTTTATGTAATTATGTATATAATTTACACTACGATTTTGACGATACGTCGATAGAATGCTCGTGTCGTCGCATGTTTACATAGAATAATTATCTGACCTATTTAAATCACCAGTTGCTGACGTGTCGGTAAAGAATAAATTTCAGCAAGCTATATAGCATATTCAAGTCTACAGACAGTAATTAATGGGATAAATGGTATACCTCAATGAATAAAATTTACTGACACTCCTCTTATCTTAGATATATTTAATGAGATGCGAACTGTTGACCTCTAAGCAACTCAGACTGAAATGAAATACATATTTGCATTCGTAATTACTGTGTATCATGTTTTAATACGCAGATTCTTCGATATCAGTGGATATTAAAAATATCAGATAAGAATTTTTGTCAATGATGCAATTCTGTTTAGATGAGTTTTAATATTATAATATAATTTTGGTCTGAAATTGAATAATTTAGAAGCATGTAAACATAAACAAAATATTATTAATTATCAATTAAATTTAACTACTAGTCCAATTTTAAAGATTTTTCCAATAATAATAAGAGCTTCAGCAAAAATATTTTAAATAATTTTTCAAATAGTTTAGAAAAACAAAAAACAAAAGACATGATTCATTTTAATATTTTGACATTTATAAAACACCCTGACGATGGAAAGGTTTTTCCGAAACGTGTAGGTGTAATTAATAAATATAAGTACATAGAAACATAAAAATAATAAAATCAATATTATTATTGTGCTATAAATATTATGAACTCTGCCTTAGAGCTTCGGAACTGGAGAGAGCTGGCACTAGACCGAGATAAGTGGAAAAAATTATTGAGGAGGCCAAGACCCACCAAGGGTTGTAGTGCCAAGAGTGATGATGATGATGATGAAATATTATGAGATAGCTAATTGTGTTTGGCTTCTTCTTCAAATGTAGCAAATTTATTTTGTGGTAACATAATTATAATTAATATAAATTAACTTATAGTTAATTTATATTAATTATAATTGTGTTTGGATTTATTTCGTAGAAATTCTAGTAAACCATAGATTATTTAATAGTACTGATATAAGGCACGGTATTTATTTTAACTCAGAATCCTTATGTTTGTCCATGCAATGCAAAAATGCAAAAATGCAAAAAATATTTTGAACAGTGAACAGACATGTATGCATATATTTTTTTTATTGACATTTATTTTTAGTTACTAATAAAATTTATCCTTTACTAATATTAACCACGCGTATATTCAAATTAAAATAGAATTCCTAATTATTCTTACACATGCTCTCAGTTATTATTGCATTCCTTTGGTCCTTTGCATTACAAGTAGTTTTGGGTACTTGTTTGCTTTCTATTTGGGATTATTTGATTATGTCCATGAATGTATGAGTTATATTTATATGTTATTTTATTTTGGAAATATTTTGGCATTCTATCATTTTAGATTTAATATATGAAAATCATCGTGTTTAGCTTTGGTCTTTGTTTTTAATGAGCTAATTCACATCTGGAATTCTGGTACCAACGCTGATGTGCGGAAGTGAAGCCTGGAACTGGCAGAAGAGGAACGAAAGTAGACTGAATGCAGTAGAGATGAGATCATTTAGACGTAGTGACAAATCCATTTATGATAGAGTAAGAAATGAAGAATGTTAAGCTGGTCTTAACAAAGTTAGTATAATGAATAAAGGGTCTATCGGATGGTTTGGGCATGTTGAGCGAATGAAGGAGGAAAGAATGGTAAGAAAAATATATGACATGTTTTGATGGCACCAGAATGAGAAAACGACCGCGGAAGACATGGCATGACCACATTAATTAGATGCTGGAGGATGGTCCTATTAGGAGCTTCAACAATCGTCGAGCTTGTATACGAAATTGGATGAATGTGCGTAAGGCAAGTGTTGTGTGTCAGGACAGAAGAGTGTCGCTCTATCCTCTCTGCCTACCCCACGGGGTAACGGCGTGATGGTAAGCAATTTAAATTTCTTAAGAAGGATTTTTTTATTTTAAAGCTTTTTTTTCTCTATCGCTGTTTTGTTTAATTTCCTATTTTTATATAACGAGTAAAATAACAAAAGAAACTCCAATACAGGTACTTATCCAACAAAAACAGATTTATTTATTTATTTATCTACTAAAGGATGGCTAAGAAATGACAAAAAGAATTTGAAGTTAGGACAAACGCAATATGCATACCTAGGCCCAAAAATATATAATTTGATACCGGATAACTTTAAAAAAATGAGACCATATTATGCTCTAAAAAAACAATTAAATAGGTGGCTCATTGAAATCGGACGAGAACTATCTGAGAAAACCTTAAAATGAATGCCTGTGTAATGCTGTGTAATTTTCTCTCAATGTTTTTTTGCTTGTTTAAAATTCTTATTATATATTTTGTAATTTATAGTTTATTTAGATTTCTCTTTTTGCTTTACCACACTTTACTGATAATTCTGTATTTCTGTTCCTAATTATTTTATTAAATTTAAATTTATTGTATATTTGTTCATTTAAAAAAAATTGTTGTGATGCACACTAAATTATATTTTTTAACTCGTTTTGCTACGTAAATAGTCGACTGCCTTCAAACGGGTAATCCCTAGTTAGGCAGTTGAAGTGTAATACAATACAAAAAATAAGGTATGAATAAAAAACTATTATAATTATTATTATTATTATTATCCCGATCAGATGAGACGCAATTTTACTCAAGCAGCATCTGTAGAGAAAGTCTGCGAATTTGATCGATCGGCCAGCTGTTTAGGAGAAATCTATTTATCACGTTACTTCTTCGTTCAAACCAAACTTCCGATACTTAAACAAATTAAAATGTGATTGATTTTGTAATACCGGAAGACGCAGATGAACAGACACCATTTTGATATTTTTTGTCGAAAAAGATGGAAGCAGGAAGTTCCAACTAGGAATTAGATGCTGTGTATTCAGTGGTCGCTTTTAGATTTGTTTCGAAATCGAATCGACCTTGGAATTGACGGAATCGAAGCAGATGATGTTGCAGCAGGAAAAGAATAGGAAAAGAAGTACAGGTGAAAAAAATTAGTCGAAAATGTGCAAGCAACTATAGTTATGGAGATACGCAATATCAAATTTTAATTTTTTTTCTATATTTCACACTTATTTTTTGCAAAACATAACAGTAATTTATATCGATTACGAAAAATTTATTCGCCTAAATATAAGTTAAATAACATAATAAAAACCTTGCGAAATTCAAAATTACAAGGTTTTTATCATTTTATTTGAGTTATATTTAAGCGATTGAATTTTTTATAAAGTTGCAAAAATTAAGTCAAGAATTTTATAAAAAGGTTCAAACATTGATACTGCATGCATGCTTGAACATTTTCTACTCATTATCATGCCAGGAATCCACCTGTAAAATTGTTTCTACTAGCTTTGAGACACCCTGTTTAAATTTATAAGAAATTTTACGTATCTAACGTTTTGTATCAACAAATCAAACAATAAAAAGAAATAAAATATTTTTAACGTTTTACTTTTCCGTATTACGTTTTATTTGTATTCAAATAAAAAATTATTCTTCTAAATATGAGTTGTCAATATTCTCTAAATTTTTTTCGTAAACTTCAAATATATCACATGTTTGTACCACAGATTTAAAGAGTTAATTGCTGTATATAATAACTCTGACAAAAAAATTCGACAAATGTGTCAGATGATACCCTGTAGTTCCAATGTCACGGTGTTACTGACCTACGGCAATCAGTTTGGAATCATTAATGAGAATGCATTCAACTGCATATACCGAGAGGCGACTGACTTCATGCGGACCCGATATTAATCCGATCCGTGAAATATCGTGTTGCAAAATGTTCAGACGATGAATCACGCCAGGCGGGGATGTCCACCGTACTTGTGATAAGGAAAATGTCTGGTAAATAATACTTATATTAATTCAAGAACGTGACTTCATTGATTTCTTTAATTAATGAGTTGTTTTAAATATTTACCTTGATTTGTATTTAAGACAAAATACGCTGTGCCTTGAATACCTTTTTAGGTAAGGTTGGCGGGTCAATGGAATGAAAGGGAGAGAATAAAAGAGAGAAAGAAAGCTTGGAATATAAATGTTTATTTCTTCCCGGAGCCTGGGAGCAAGTAAATTATATAAATGATGAATAAAGGAATATACGATTGAACGCGGCACAGGCCTGCCCGATGTTACGGCAGAGGCCCGACTGGCGTGGGGTCGCAGTATTCGTAGCTCGAACTCTTTGTTTACATTACAGGGGACGGCCCGCGCAGTTTGTTTACGTTAACATAATAAAAGGGTCCTTTCTATCGGAGACGGGTACACGGTGTGGATCGGCTGGGTACCGCTACAAACATATTACAGGAATATAGAAAAAAAATGTTTTCAGTTTAAAACGATAATATCCATTTTATCCCAGAAGTAAAAAAAAGTATCCACTGTTTAAATGATTAAAGGATATTCATTCAGTTACGAAGACCAGTAATTAAATAAAATAATAAATCCCTGCAGAAATTAAGTAAATATTGAAATAAAAAAATAAAAAAGAAGTTTATTGAACACTACAAAACTATAATTAATAATGAAATATTTTTTAAATACATGTAGGTACACAGGAGTGAGTCTATTTTTGGAGAAGAACGGTGAATAAAATTTATGCATTTTCATGGAATGGCAAGAAAAAAGAATTGCGCACTATTTAAATTCCTTGTAATATATCGCAATACTATCGAAATATACAATTTGAGAAACGTCTACAAACACTTAGAAAACTAGAAAAAAACTTGGAATAATCTAGGAGGTTCGATAATCCAGTTTCCATTTGGATATAAATAGCGCGGATGTCGGCCACCGGCAGAGTTGTTGTGTCGACAGTTCGTTCAGTGAAAGGTACGCGCGAGCAGTGAAACGATGCCTAGTGTGGCCAATCGTGAATTGCGAAGCGATAATTACAGCGAAAAATCGAGCGAAGTACCTAACTGGCGAAAGAAATAAGCGATAAATATTACGAGCGATAATTGAATGGAATTTTCTAGTGAGTGTTAAATACGTGTTACCCAGCGATAATAAAGTGTTCATTTACGAGTGATATATTGCGAAATAGTGTAATTTGAAGAATAGCATTCGTTTTATGTGACTTTTTACATTGAATACTTAAATAATCATTAATTAATAAAACGTTTATTCATTTTCAGGTTTTTTCATTCATTTCTCGCTAGCCACAATACGTGACAGTATTCATCAAAGTTTTAATAGACCAGAATAAAATAAAATGTAAAAAAATGTATCTTCTATTAAATAAATAAAAAAGCAACATAAAAGCAAATTTCTTGTAGAGCAAAAAATTTTCTTTGAAATGAAATATAAACTTGACCAATTTGTTTTACTTTTGGCGCGCATTTTTAAATTATAAAAAAACGGACATTACTTTGTTAATTACGTACATATAATTAAACGTCATGAATGCAGTTTTATAATTACAGCTATTTAGTGGTAGAATCTTTAGTTGTTTAGCTATGAAGTATATCGCCACCATCCCGCGAGCGCTTTTGTCGGTATATTCTTAATTTACTGCTAATACAAATTGTTAACCACTGTTTGTAATCAATTGTCGTTCCTTCTCAAGCCGTACAAATGCAACATACTTAATTGAAAATTTAGCTCCGTGGAGGCAGATCAGCTGATTTGCGTTGTACGTCCCTATCTATTCATTACTTCCATACACCATTGCCCTCCAGCAGAGATGTGCAAAATACTTTATTAAAATTATTTAAATTCAAAATGCAAATACATGGTTACTTTTCTATTTTGAATGAAAATATAATTTTAAAGAAAACTATTTCAATACAAAATGCAAAATACGTATTTTCAAAATACCTTTATTCAATATTATTATTTATATATTTATTATTTATTTATTTATTTATTCTCTTTACTTCGCGATGGTTGACTCGGTTATCAGTTATGGCGTGAGCAGTTATGGTCTTACCTATAAAACATATATTGATAAAATCAAACAGTTACAATCAAGATTCCTAAAACTTATTGTAGATAATAGAACTAAATGTATGTACAAGGATGATTATAATAAACTATTCAAAGTATGCAAAATATTACCAATTGACCAAAAAGTAAAATATAATATAATACTAGAAGAAATGATAAATAATATTAATATACACACTGACACGCACCATAACTATGCAACCAGATCGACAGGACGAACAATGAGAATACCAATCACTAACAACGTGTATGGCGAAAGAAAAAGAGATTATATTGTGCCAAGAATCTTTAATAAATTAGATAAAAAATTATTTGAGATGATGCAAGACAAAAAAACTCCATTGACTTGAAAAAAGTACAAGCTAAAAGAATTATATTAAAGCTATGTACCCAATCTTACATTAATTTATAATTACATATCATGTATCACTTGTAAAAAAACATGCAACACTCGATAATGACCTACTATCTTCATTATAAAATAAAAATTATTGTCAAATATTGAAGGCAACCATGCCGTAAAACTGCTGTGCGGTTTGGCATATGTTTAACGTAATAAATATCAAAAAAAAAATACCTTTAGTTAGTTAAGATTTATTTTGTCATTTATTTCGCTGATTTCAATACTAATATTTGTTCAAACAGTTAATGTTCAAACATTCATTTTCCATCTATGTGGTCTCGTTATCATTCCACCAAATGAAAATTGTCGTTCAACAAGAGCAAAAAAAGTACTATATTTAAGGAAAAGTTTTTTCACAGTAGGATATTTTTCAAGAAATTTAATCTATTGTCATTATCTTTTCAGATCTATTGTAATGTTGGCATTATCACTAGCTACAGAAGAGAGTTGGCAACACTTACGATGGGTGCGTTTGTAAAAAAGGAATTTTTGAAGAAATTGAATGTATCATATAATGTATGAAATAAAAAACTAAGTTAAGCATTTTGCATTTTTCAAATACAAAATATGTTTATTAAAGTATTTTAAATAAAATAGAAACTGCATTTTAAAAAATGTATTTTAAATATATAATAAAAGTAGGTATTTTGTATTTGCATTTCAAATATATGTATTTCAAATAATTCACATCCCCGCCCTTCAGTTACTTTGAAGTATCGCTTTTAATATTAGCATTTTGAAGATTCGCTTTCGAGGAATTTTGAATCGTTTTATGGCCCCCACGTGAGCCGTCGCTCTGGATACATTATCCCCATCGGTAGTCTAGTTTCAGGCATCACTACCCCCCTTCAAAGTTGTCGCCGACTGATAATGGATTCGGTGCTTATTAAATCGGCATCTTCAAGCACGCTATCATTCGTACATCTATCATTCAATTTTATTTTAAAGATATTTCTAAACATCATTGGGGCTGCCTTTGCTGTCTGGATATAGGATATCTCTAGTGTTACATTAAAGTTTACTGTACAAAATTTTAATATGAAATTCTGGTCAATAAAGATATATTATAGATGTCTCATAGATACGAAGCAATTTTTGAAGTTATCTTCTCTTGGCGCATTGAGGGTAAATTTTTTATTGGTTTGATACTATAAAGCTATTGATACACATGCTTATTTGTGGCACCTGAGCATGCGCAGTATCGATCTTCCTTCTTTAGGCCTTGCTTATTAGTGGCATGTGTGTACGCACATTGCTAGTAATGAGCATGCCACTGTCATTCAAATGAAAATTGATTCATGAAAAAGGGGTATCTTTTGAGCATGTGTGAACAGGCTTGCTTATTATGAGCATGCTTATGTCATTCGCGGGCTTCGCGGCTAGTATTATCAATGCGATCTTCTCAAACAAATATGGCGCGTTGGGGAGATGACAGAACATTACTTTTCGTGACTTATCATAGGAATCACAAATGTCTATGGACTAGTGGAATACTCGGTCACCGTTGTGTATAAATAATATAGCAAGAAATAATGTTTATGAAACTTTATTAAAAGGCATGAATGTTTCAAATATTACAATAAAAATTATAAAAACTAAAATCAAAAATTTGCGAATGGAAACTCGGGAACTGTTTTAATTTATTGGTTCACTTGAACTTTCTATTTCAGTTTGCAAAGTTTCCATTTGAACAAGAGCGTCTCTATTCTATGACAAGAGCATGCCACTAATAAGCATGTGTATTTGATTGTTAGCTTTGAGCATGCTTATTTATTTATTTATTTTGTTTTGGGGAAAGTTAACAGCAAAACAACAATCTTAAAAATATGAAATAATGGTTTTTACAATTATGCCAATTACAAATTTTCCACTGAATATAATAATTTACTTTAACTTACTTTAATAGCGAGTGGAGAGGGTGGAGGGGAATGTGGGACGGGAGTAGAAGGGAAGATATAATGTACGAATTAGTTTGGGTGCGGTAGTGTAGATATTGTTTGTTTTACGTTTCTTATTGTCGAGTTGAAAATGTCAATGTGGTGATAGTTTGTGTTAAATGATGAGAAGTTTGTGTTAAATGAAAAAAATTTTATGGGCATGCTTAAAATAAGCATGCGAATAATGAGCAAGTGTGTACAGTTGTTAGGGCATGCTTATTAATGACATGCTCATTAGCATGCCACTAATAAGCATGCGCGTTCTAAGTAGCGTGCGCGTGTTCAAGAACAATGACGTTCTCAGTGCGAGCGAACGTTGAATAATAGAACAGCTTATCAACATAGATTTTATATCGACTGAGACAACGCCCACAGTCCGACCATCGATTTATTGCATATTTTATTTTATGGATCAATTAGTGTGCATTCGTTCGTGCGAAAATACATTAAAAGTATCCAAAGTGGTCAACGCTAAAGTTAAAATGTTGCGCTTACAAAGTTTGCTAGTTTTATTTAAGTAACTAACTGTTACTCGTCAAAAATAATGATACTATAACATGACGGTTCCCAAGAAATCAGTATATATTTATTTATATAAAAAAAGGAAAATGAATTACATAAAAAATTTTAAGTAAAAAAAATACGTAAAAATTTTCACGTAAAAAAAAGAAAAAGTAAGAAATTTCACTTAAAAAATGAATATCAAATATATATTTACATAAAAAAAATTGCGTAAAAGAAAATGAAAAAAAGCTTTCGCTTTAAAAGGGAACATGTCCCACCACAAAGATAACTCTTCAAACTCAAAACTAACTAAGTAAACATCATGCAGTTTTTCCGCGGGGGCAGGCAGAGTAGCTAGAAGCCATATTATTTTGTCTTGGCACACTACTTTTGCTTTGACTACATTCGTACATCTTCTTATGCATGCTCTACGGTTGTTGAGGCTTTTAAGAGGGATTTTTATTTATTTATTTAAAAAAATCCTTGTTTACAAATAAAGGTACTTAATACTAATTTAACAATAAAACATAAGATAAATTATACATTTTTTTTGTTTTGTTTAATTTGTGGATTATGCCACTCTTCTAGGCTACGCCTGTCCCAGAGTGGCGTATCTTGTATTTGTAGTATCTGATCGTGCCAGGTCTTTTAACACTCACCTCATACATTTTCTTAACCGTCCTTTCCTCGCTCATACGCTCCACATGTCCAAACCATCCCAGCGATCCTTTTTTCATTCTATCTACCACGCTACATTTGTGCGTTTTTTAGCTAGTTGATGATTTTTGTTTTATTAATAAATTTATGACATATCGATGAATTTTCGACACACTTTTGACTTATTGGTACATTTTTGGATAAAATAATACATTTTTGACATATTAATATATTCTTCTTCAAAAATCGCCAAATAATTTTGTGATGACATTGTTAATAAGATTAATAAAATAAACTTTGTTTTCACCACTTTTATAAATTGAAAATATCGACATGTTTTATCAACCATAGACCTTGAAAGGAAGGAAGGAAGAGGTCTACGAAAGGATAGGAAGAGGCCTACATCCAGCAGTGGAGAGAAACAGGCTAAGGAAGAAGAAGATGAAGGAAGGCCTTGAAACATTTTGATATTTTCAATACAAAAAAGTGGTGAAAACTTAGTTTATTTTATTAATATATTTTGAGTTATAGATACATTTTTGAACTATTGGAAAAAATTGCACTATTGAAGATTGTCGTGTTGAAAAAACTTTATTGAATTGAATCGTAATATGAAATTATCGGCAGTTACGGGTACCGATTGATTACATTGTCCCTGGTCGGCTCTCACGGGCAAGCTTGTATGGCGGTCAGGCCCAAACTTGTACAGCATTCTGAGCCATGAAATGTACAGTAATCCTTGTGCCTGAGGAAACGTGTGAGCACATTAAATATATATTACGATAATTACTATTTTTAATGTACCTGTTGAGATATTCACGTGGGATAGAATGTGATGGTGTGCAGTGAGGGGGTGTGGTGACGCCCACAAAAGGCGAATGAACTTATCGACAGTTGCTGAGGTCAGGATCTATCATCCTTCAACTCGGCATCTAACACGGTGACTAATAAAAAGACTTAGCGCTTGTTCAGACACAGCGGGAACCGTGCCGTTTCAGAATCGAGTTTCAAAACGTGCGATTTGTGTCAACTGTTCATACAGTCGCGGTTAAATAAGCGATTTGTGCGCGCGAAAATAAACGTCAGTTTGACAGCTCCGGTGCCGTTCTCCATCTTTGAATATCAGAGATATATTCGCTCATTACTTTGTTAACGACGGCAGTGTTCCATGGCAAGACACAAAAATATCATTCTGTCGGTTCATTTTTGGTGAATAAATACCTACTTCCCTAAAATACTATTTTTTTCCACCATTTCCAAATATCTCCACCAACTCCTGCCAAGCTTGGTTCTTGACATATTTGAGTAATCCTCACACTGAAGATCCCATATTACAGGTCTTTTCTCCACTTCATCAATAAAAAGTTCAGTGTCAAAGCGATCCATAACCGTAGAAAAGAGAACATAATCCACGCGTGCTTCTGTCGTGACATGGAACCGTGCGGTGCCCGCAACGCGACTGAACGCTCTCGTAAGGCTCCATAGTAATAGGATCGTGCGGGCGCCGTGCGGGTCTATTTTCTAGCGGTTGGGTTGCGGGCACCGCAGCGGTTGACTAACCGCACAGTTGTGTCTGAACGATCACATACAAACCTAGGTAAATGAGCACGGATCTCATGCGATTCTGAAACGGCACGGTTCCCGCTGTGTCTGAACAAGCGCTTAGAGGAACGAATTTACAATCGGCGACCGGTCAATCAATTTCAATTTGTATTTATAAATACGTGTGACGTAACTTTTTTATTAATGAGAAAAAACACTCGAAATATTTTTGAGTTTGTTCAAATCTTTCAGAACGGTAGTACTGGATTTCTTGTCACAGAGACGTCATTAATCAATTAATGTATATTATGGATTATATTAGCGACATTAACGATATCAAAAATAATTAGCGACATCTGTGGGGATTTAGAGGGAAGCAAAATGGCTGTCACCGGTATAAAAATGTTAGAACACATATGTGATGTGTGACATATAATTCAAATATATACAACTTTCAATAATTAGTAAGACATGGTATATTATATCATGGTGGAAATGGCGAACGTTACATGTGTGTAAAGTGATCACTTATACGATCGGTCGTAAGTCCGTTATACACCATAAATGACTTCTATACCTACTTTCCCATAATAAAAATGAAATACAGTTTCATCTCTGAGAGACATCCATAATATACATTAAGAAAAAACACTGTTTAAAACCTACGTTTTATTATGTTATGTTATATTTTATTAAGTTATGAAGTATGGTCAGAGCCAAGAAGTATTCCTCCAGTTACCCTGAACGGTGTGGTCCTGAGGGTGACCGAAAGAACAAAATACCTAGGACCATCACCAGGAAATCACCAATAACCTAATGGACGACGACGATATTGACAGGCAAAGACGAGCTCTCAGTGTAAAAGCGAATATGCTGTGTAGGAGGTTTCGTCTTTGTAGCACCGCTGTAAAAAGAACGCTCTTCCTTGCCTTCTGTGCAACGTTATATACATGTGAACTCTGAACAAATTATAAAAAGAGCAGCATAGAAAGACTTCACATACAATATAACAACGCCTTCCGTATGATGTTTGGCATTCCCAGATATTGCAGCGCTTCTAGTATGTTCACTGAGGGGTGTGTTCCTAACTTTGCAGCCCTCATAAGATCCAGGGTGGCAGGAATGAGGGAAAGGATATACAGCCTCGGAAATATTCTTATCCTGGAAGCCCGCCTTACTCCAGCATCCAGCATCGATGCACACTGGAGAAAGATACTGGCCCCTCATAATCGATATGCCATCGCTCGCTAAAGCCCCTATTATACTATATATTTCTATTTCTTTTTTCATATTAATACTGATACCTACTGATACTGATACTTGTTTTCTCTTCTCTTTTATATGATTTTCTTTTTTTACTCTTTTCTTTTACATGATTTTCTTTTTTTACTCTTTTCTTTTATATGATAATTTAATGTATGTACCTACTCTTATATGGAATGTGTGGGATTGCACGAACCTCCCCACATTCTGGAATAATTAATTAAATAATTTTGTCCAACGACAAAAGCTCCACGAAATTTTGGTCCAAAGACAAAATATCTACTGGAATTTGGCCCAAATAATAATTTTGTTTTCTGTCTATCCGTAACTTTTTATTAATTTATTTTTATTATTACTAACAAATAAATACTTATTCCTTAGGAACCGACATGTACACGCTTGTAATTTTTGACGGGTTACAGCAAATATATATTATAAATATGTAGAACTATATAGATAAAATGATTGAATGACAAATGTGGTGATATATTATTAGGATAAGATAGAGATCACATTATTAATGATCCCGATTGAGACAAGTGGTTGTCTCGCTAAATTGAGACAGTCTAGGTAGTTAGATGTCTGATAAGAAAATTCAATCATGATACATAATTACCTACAACTGATACCTATCCAATACCACTTCTTCACCGGCTGAACCAGCCAATAAAACACGATCTTCAGGGTGCGGGTTCTTTAGGGAATTCACATCTGTTGCATCTCAAACTTGATTTTATAAATGCGACCATATTAAGAAATTGATAGGAAGGATTTCACACTCACAGGAAATAAATAATGTTAACGATTTTACATGTTTCTATATTGTACCCAATATCATATATTTTTATATTTTATTAGGTTCTATTCAGATTTGTACATATTTAATATAATAGTATGTATATATATAATGTTATTGTTGATATTATGTTCTTAGTCCTCCTCACTAGGGGTTCCTGTGCTGAGGTGGACTAGTTCATACATATTTATTTTCTATTTTTAAATTTCTACGTAGTTTTTAATACTCACTTTAATTTATCTGCATCGACTTGATTTAGCCATACTTTTATCTTTTTTTTGAACTCTTCAATTTTTTCAATATTTTTGAAAGTTGGAGAAAGGATGTTGTAGAGTTTTTTTGCAAAATAGGTATAGCTTCTTTGGCCAAAAGTTGTGTTAAAAGTTGGTATATTTCTATTTATCATTTTACTGCCTCTCGTATTATATGCCGGTGTTCTATTGTTTTGTTTTGTGTCTTTAAATTGTTGTAAGAGAATGCTCTTACAACAATTATAACTTATTACAGTGCTGACAGTGTGTCAAAATAAAATCAACGTTATATTCAAATGTTTAACAATACAATTATTAATAGCGATTATTAATAGGCGTCCCAATTCTAATTTGAAAGTTCATCATGCAGATGCCACGATCAAGATAACAAGATCCGTGCTATGAATTTTTCATTAGAATATTCGGCTTATATCGGATTTACAGTTTCACAAAGCAGCCTTAAAATTACACTCGCCTTGAATATAATTTCATGCATTAAATATGAGCATGGAAGCATATTCCAAAGCTTCCATGCAACATCACTGATGAAAACATTGGTAAATATTTTTTTATAAACCGCACGATCATGACTTAAAAAGTTAATTTCTTTTATTCCGTCGTGGCAATTCAATATTCTAGAAACATCCTAGCGTGTATCCTTTTGTATAGAGACAGTATCACGTTAACAGATGGCGTCATGTTTCTCTTTAATAAATAATAATTAATTTACCTCACCAGAAATTGATTGGAATTTCCACCCAAGTCCACAACAACAGAGTAGAAAAAATAAAGTTTCTTAAATCTTTGATATGTATTATGTGGATAAAAATTACAGACCTAATGATACTCTACAAAATAATCATCAACAAAATAGGCACCCCCTCAGAACGATCACAAATATAGATAAATATCCCTGTTCGATGACTGAGATCTCCAAGTCTATTTCATACTGATTTTTTTAGAATAATCAATCACTTAGGCGAGATATCACCCAAGTACGGCAACCTAGATGAAATAGGCTTAGTTCAAAGGCGAAATATTTAAAAATATAGTTGACGGTCGCTCGAGCGTGTAATACACGCTCACCACAAACAAAATTATATTGCGCCGAGAACCGCTGCTCGATACACGGCGTTGACATTGGAACTCGCGCAATTCACACTTGCGGGGAAATAATTTGCGTATAATTAAAGCACTGAAATAAAATAAAGTTTTTATTAATTTACCAAAAAGTCACTGGACACGAATTTCATTTGAGCAATATTTTTTAATTCATACTATTTCGCAATTTATCACTTATTTGTGGAACACTTTACTATCGCTTGCTAGAATATTCTCACACATTTTCGCGTCAATTTCAGAATTCACGTCAATGCGCATGTAAGTAGTGGTTGCACTCAATTTATTGTCGCTGGATATCAATGTTGCACGTCAAACGTCAAAATAATATAACTCCCCGCGCCACGCTGGCTTCGCCTTTTATACAAAACGCGTTGCTTTTTCGAATTATCGTTGCTTCGAGACTATTCTGTACACTCCTAGTATTTCCTCGACTTTTACAGCATTTTAGAGATTGTTCCACCCGTTTCCAGAGTGTTATGGGGTGCTCGAGAGATTTCGATCGTGTGCAATTAATCTGGATTCTAGCATCTCGTTACAGTATTTATTTTGAAATTTTTCTAGAACTTGTCAACATGACTGTAAAATTTTTCTATTTATTTGCGACTAGCTGATATTTTATGTACGAAAAGGTCAAAAATCAGGAATAGTTATTAACTAATAAATAACTCAAATACTGTGTGTAGTACAAAGTTGTAGTGCTTTCTCACTTGGGAAATTCGGTGTTTGATTCGTAACTGTTCTTCTATATTGTACTACTCCGTGTTGCGGACCGAAACTAACTACCATCACCCTATACTATCGTAGACGGGAAGAAGAAGAGGGCGCGCCCGTGCGCGCACATCCTTATATACCGACCCCCCTTCCCTCCTGGGTCAGGGTGGCCAGCCTAAAAACATCACATCTTCCCCTCTTTCAGGGAAGAGTTTGAGATTTTGATTTAAAATAAAAATTATATTTTTCATCAAAATTTTGCATCACGAAGTACTTAGCTGCTAAATCATTCAATGATATTAAGTTTATCAATTTCAGAAATCGAATAGTGACAAAAGTTTTTTCAAGCGAGAGAGGAGATGATGATGATCACGTAGGGTGGGTTATTTTGCATTACCAGGGAGGAAAATGGCCAATTGTAAGTGTGTGAAAATTATTTACATAAATTAGTACGTTTTCTCTCTAAGTTTAGTATTCAAAGTGCTATTTAATTGAAACTGATGAGGCATTAGTATGAATGTCGTATACAGGGTGATGTATGCCCCACGGCTCAGAGAGTTCATTAAGTCCATAAATAAATAGAGGAAGGAAAAAAACAGTGTTGGCAGTGTCACGAGATTGGACTAAAGTCAAAATACTTCCCTGGTTCTTTTAGAGAAGTAGTAGAAAAAGATCTTTCGTGCTATTGTATCGAGTTCAGGTCCCGTCCGCCACGCGTTTACCAAAATTACTGAGACCCCATATGTGAAAATAATATTGGGATTTTTTAGCTAACAAAATATTTATGTATATTTTGTAATGAATTTAAATGCTAAAAATTATTAGAGGAACGAACAAGTGATAACAGCATTGTGATGAATCACCTGTTCCTATAGATTTTTTTTTTATTTTTTTTATTTTGAACTCTAAGATGATTTAAATGCTACGCGGGAAAAATTGAGCTAAACCCACCTGGCGGAGTATTGGAGCTACAAAAATTTGGGAATGATGAAACGTTAGTATTGGGAGGGAGTTAGTAGCGATTGATCGGATATAGGTTACGGGCAGTTGCTATTCAATTCTTATAAATCATATTAATCTTGTGGTGGAGGCTAGAATTATAGGTAAAGCCGTGTTTGGTACAAATGGTTGACGATCCACATGTGCTCCCCATAAAATATACTGAACACGGTTTTCAGAGATTTGGGTCGCGGTTATTGCGTTTTGAGCCATTAAAAAACCGATTAACGTCTACTCTAAGGTGACGATGATATTGACAGTTCCACGAGGTTTCTGAATTATGGGCTTTTTTACTGGGTTTTTGAAACCGTTTAAGAGCCGTAAATCGTGATCTCGAGTGTATTCCTGTGCAACAGAGATGCATAGATATAAGCAAAAGTAAGGAAGGCAGGTCCTAATCAGTGAGATGGCGAGAGAAAGCGCCACATAAATAATTTAAACAAATTGGCCGCGAAGCACAGATTAAACGTATACGATGTACCAGAGAGGTGACCTTAACTGAGCGAATAATGATTTATTTTCGTTTCGCGGGAGTCGGATAACGTAGGCAGATAGGAAAGTTAACTATAATTCCATTATATTTATCTGTAGACTGACGCTCTGTCTAGAAGCGAATAATGATTCGTTTTCGTTTCGCGGGAGTCGGATAACGTAGGCAGATAGGAAAGTTAACTATAATTCTATTATATTTATCTGTAGACTAACGCTCTTCAGGCTTTTACAACAGATAGGTAATTGCGCAATGACGGTATATATATATAGTTAGGAAAGAGATAACGATAACGTGTAAGCATATTAATGGCACGACAAGAAAAGAATATACTCAAATATAGATACAATATATTAACTATGTAATCACTACAAACCTATCCGACATTAGCGTAGTCTCATCAGAACGGATAACGAGTATACGATTGGCTATTCTAGCTCAGACTTCACCGGGTTTGGTAGTAATAACCCACAAAACATAATTGGAACAAGTGTATCCAGATAAGAATATTGTAAATAAAATAATATGAATTTGCGGCCCATATACACATGTAATAAAAGGATAAAGCGTATGGAGATCTTATATATGGATGGATAGATGAAACAAATATAATTGGGAGTAAATGTAATATAACGCGAAGAAGCAAGTATATAAATACCAAAAACATAGGAGAACATAGTGTGATAGAAATTCAAAGACGGGAGGAACAATAATATGAAGTGGAACGGATATAGCAAGAGCATGTAATAATGATATACGTACAAATACAGACAACTACTTGAGACCGATTCGACAGATACTAGCAATCTTTCAACACACCTCTAAGAACATGGGGAGTAGTATATAGTTATCAGCGGAGGCTTCCAGTATCTTGGCAATAAATAAGCACTGAATTAATCCGACGCCTTGCCTGCTGCACTGGAGGTTTATTTATTTATTTATTTTATTTATTTTCATTTATTGGTTTTCTTACAGCCATATGATTAATCAATCTTGAAAAGAAACCAATAATTGATGTACAGAGTTTTGGGCCAGTTACAAGAAAACACATATATACAATCGATAAAAAAAATTAAGAAAAAACATGTCCAATAGTGGGTTTGTGTGAGTGTGTATTTGTGTGTTTATTTATTTATTTATTTATTTTGTTTTGGGAAAAATTAAAAGCAAAACG
Source organism: Agrypnia vestita (assembly GCA_016648135.1). Taxonomy (NCBI): domain Eukaryota; kingdom Metazoa; phylum Arthropoda; class Insecta; order Trichoptera; family Phryganeidae; genus Agrypnia; species Agrypnia vestita. The sequence goes on from JADDOH010002975.1 coordinate 188,088, forward strand.
ATCTTAAAAAATTTCCACTGAATTTAAAAATTTACTTTAACTTACATTAATAGTTTATTGTGTTATAGCGAATAGTACTCTTCCAGTATTATATTGTTCGAGAATATTCACTGTCTATGTAACATAGTTATTTTGTGGATCAATCTTACTGCCAATAAAAATAATAATAAATGGTTACAAATTATGTTTAAATTCCGCAACGGAGGGACTTAATACGTCCCTGTGCGCGGGGTGCCGCGGGCATAAGACAGGATTCATTGGGTGATCCACGAGAAAAGATCGCCCAAAATTAATTTAAAATTAGGTATAGTACCTTTGGATGATTGTTATATCTAGGTATGCAGTGTGTACATGGTGAGTAAAGGGAAATTGATCCCGTGACATAGCGGCCAAGAAACGTTAAATTTCCGATAAGGACGGGTGAAAATACGAGGGAACGGGACATGATAATGGTAGATAGTGAAGAAACATCAACTATGGTTAGGGGAGTACCCGATAGATTGTGGTTACGGTTGATCAATCGACAATATGGACTGAACTTAGAAATTAAATATTAAAAATTAATTATCGCGCTTGCGAAGCGAATTTAAATCGTCCGAAGCCACCGAGTCCGCCCCAAAACAGGGACGGGGACAGAAACAAAAAGGTGGAGTCAACTGACAGGTCTAAGACAGGATGTGTTTTTTTTTTGCCAAACTGAATCTAAGGGACAAAGATTTGGGTATCAAGGAAAGTAGGATATTGAAAATCCTGGAAACACACGACTTAGGACCTTTAGATGCTGGGAGGGGTATTAGAGGTAACGCGGAGGCAGAATTGAGGCAGTTGGGTGAACGTCTACGGAGGTGCGAAATCCGCGTCGGTTGTTTTTTTGAGTGATAGTTACCGTCGACTTAGAGTGTCCCAGTGTTTGAAAATTATAGTTTAGCTTCAAGTGAAAGTGGTGCACGGGTAATTATACTCTTCGACATTGTTGATTGCTCACGATAAAAGAAAAGGGGGGTACGGGTTTGATTTTATTTTATAAAGGGTAATTAATTTGGCATATTAGAACTTCGGAAATTACTGCGCTTTATTAAGTTGATTAGTCCGGCATATATAGAACCGATATTTGCAGATCTCCGGAAACTAGCTGTGCGTTATAAAGATACCTATTTTATGCTAAACACGCGGGAAATTGTTAATAAGTCTTATAAAAATACCTATCTTATGCTAAATACGCGAGATCCTGTTAAAAGGGTTTTAACTTAGAGTACGGGTTTGATTTTATTTTATAAAGGTAATTAATTTGGCATATCAGAACTTCGGAAATCACTACGTTCTATAAAGTTAATTATTTTTATCGTCTTACTAGATTCATAGAATAATACTCGCAGAATTTCAGGAACCGCTAGGGTTCAAATTTAGTTAATTTTCGTTTTACTAAGTATACAGGAATAGTATTGGCGGATCTCTGGAAACTAGCTGTGCGTTATAAAGATACCTATTTTATGCTAAACACGCGGGAAGTTGTTAAAAGATAAAGGAGTTGTTACTAACAGATTCGATTTTAAATAAGTCTTATAAAAATACCTATCTTTTGCTAAATACGCGAGGTCTCATTTTAATTTTTACATTTGTAAGGCATATAATATTTCGTTATATGAAATGTTTCGATTAGACCGGATTTATTTTAGTTATTGAAAGAATATTTAGTTATTTTAATAATCTTTTGTTTATGTTTAATATTAAGAGTCCGTTAAAATTATAGCGAATAAATTCCGGGATTAAAAATACGTCATGATTTAGCCTATAATAATCTAGATTTTCATTTCGTTTAAAATTATGGAGATCGGGGTTTATTTACAATTTCACAGATGTATAAATTCCATTGTTCTAGAAAATTATATAAAATAATCTCGAGAGAATCGGGGCTTATTTACGATTTTACAGATGTATAAATTCCATTATTCAAAAAAATTATATAAAATAATCTCGTGAGGAACGGGGTTTATTTACGGTTTTACAGATGTACAAGTCTCACCATTTTATAAAGTATATAAAATTGCTTTCGTTCGGCCCGGGTTATCTTATATTATATAGAAAAACATAGATCTCGCGCTATCAAAACATATAAAAACGTTTCGGCCGGGATTATTATGCGCGTTGGGGAAGGTATATGAGATAAAAATAAGTTTAATCTGGTTCGGGTTATTTTATATTTTATGAAAGATATTTGCCTCGCGGACTTAAACTATAAAAAAAAAAATGTTTCAATTAGTTCTGGTTATCTTTAGGAGTGATGTAAACTTCGCGGTTGTGAACCTAAATAAAAATTGCGTCCGTATATTTCGGGTTACTTTGTATTGTACGAAAACGTAAATCTCGCGTATAACACGCGTCTAAAAGAAACGTATATCATGTATTCAAAGATATAAAAACTCCTAGTACATTGTTTCGGTAGACCGGGGTTGTATTATACTTATAAAGATGTAGGGCCTCGTTATATTGAAAATATATAAAAATCGCCTGGGGCCGGGTCTTCTTATTTATAAACTATATAAGATTTCGTTACATCTAGTTATATAAAATGCTTTCGCTCGAGAATTCGCGTTTCATTTAATAAATATGAAACATATAGATTTCGGTTAGAACTATTTTAAAATGTTTCGTTTAGAAATTCGCGTCTTGTATTATAAATGTGAAACTTATAATATTCGTTTTGAGCTAAAACGTATGAACATAGAAACACTACAGTTTTGACCGCTATTTTGTTTACTATGCCTAGGACATTCTTGCGGTGTATTAGATTTGATGGTAAAATTTAAACTCTTACTCTGTTTAAAATATACGTAGTGTCTCCGCCTAGATTGGCTTCACGATATACTTTATGAAATTTGTAAGTTCCGCTGTCCTAAAATTATATAAAATTACCTTCGTTTAGATCGGGTTATATTATATTCCTCGCGGAACGCGTAAACCTCATTGTCCTGAAACAAAATAAGGATGTTTCACCTAGACCGGGTTCATTTTACATTTTAGGAAGAATATAAATCCCGCGTCTTTCACTACATAAAATGGTTTCGGTAAGATTGGGGTTGTTTATACTTGTAAAAATTACAGAATCCCGTTATTGTTAAACTATATTAAAATGATCCGGGGGGGTACTTGCCGGAGAGTAGATATCAAATATTCGAGATGATAATAAATTTATATTAAGAATAATATTAAGGATGTGATGAATCACCTGTTTCTATAGATTTTTTTTTAATTTTATTTTATTATTTTATTTTGAACTCTAAGATGATTTAAATGCTACGCGGGGAAAAATTGAGCTAAACTGGCCGTAGTATTGGAGCTACAAAAATTTGGGAATGATGAAACGCTAGTATTGGGAGGGAGTTAGTAGCGATTGATCGGATATAGGTTACGAGCAGTTAATATTCAATTCTTATAAAACATATTAATCTTGTGGTAAAGCCGCGTTTGGTACAAATGGTTGACGATCGGCGCGGTCCGAGCGGTCCACATGTGCTTCCCAAAAAAAAATACTGAACACGGCTTTCGTAGATTTGGGTCGCGATTATTGCGTTTAGGGCCGTTAAAAAACCGATTAACGTCTACTCTAAGGTGACGATGATATTGACAGTTCCACGAGGTTTCTGAATTATTTACTTTTTTGCTCGGGTTTTGAAATCGTTTGAGAGCCGTATATCTTCATCTCGAGTGGATCCCCGTGCAACAGAGAGGCAGAATATTGAGCAAAACTAAGGAAGGCAGGTCTAATCGGGGGATCGCGAGAGGAAAACGCCCATAAATAATTTGTAATAACACGGATTAAAACGTATACGATATACCAGAGGGGTGACCTTAACTGAGCGGATAATGATTTATTTTCGTTTCGCGGGAATCGGATAACGTAGGCAGATAGAAAAGTTAACTATAATTCTATTATATTTATCTGTAGACTAACGCTCTTCAGGCTTTTACAACAGATAGGTAATTGTGCAATGACGGTATATACGGTTAGGAAAGAGATAACGATAACGTGTAAGCATATTAATGGCACGACAAGAAAATAATATACTCGAATATAGATACAATATATTAACTATGTAATCACTACAAACCTGCCCTACGTTAGCGTAGTTTCAACAGGACGGGTAACGTGTATACGATTGGCTATTCTAGCTCAGATTTCGCCGGGTTTGCTAGTAATAACCACAAAACATAATTGGAACAAGTGTATTCAATTCAATTCAATTCAATTCAATTTATTTCATGATAATATGTACATGACAAACAAAATGTTTAAGGCATACATATTAGAAGTATATATCAAAAATGAAAATATTTAATAAATTAAAAATAACATAAATCTGGTCAAAGGTGTAGGAGAGTCCCGCTTCGGAAAACCCCCTCAGACACATGGAATATATCAATACCCAGAGCGATTTTGTTCAGCATGGCTGTGGCTCTTCCAACAGGCATAACCATCGGCAGGTTGGTCCTGTATATTGGAATGTGAAACGATCTATGCTGACGATGTCTAGTGTAATTGTCAGGAGCATACAAACCAATGCTCTGCATAGTTTGGGGATCATCAATCATACCGCGCAACAATCTAGATAAGAATATTGTAAATAAAATAATATGAATTTGCGGCCCATATACACATGAAATAAAAGGATAAAGCGTATGGGGATCTTATAGATGGATGGATAAATGAAACAAATATATATAGGAGTAAATGCAAGTAAAAAGCAAGCATATAAGTACCAAAAACATAGGAGAACATAGTGTGATAGAAATTCGAAGACGGGAGGAACAATAATGTGAAGTGGAACGGATATAGCAAGAGCATGTAATAATGATAAACGTACAAATACAGACAACTACTTGAGACCGATTCGACAGATACTAGCAATCTTTCAACACACCTCTAAGAACATGGTGAGCGGTATATAGTTATCAGCGGAGGCGTCCAGTGCCTTGGCAATGAATGAGCACTGAATTAATCCGACGCCTTGCCTGCGGCACTGGAGGTTTATTTACTTATTTGTTTTATTTGTTTTCATTTATTGGGTTTCTTACAGCCATATAATTAATCAATCTTTGAAGAAAAGACAATAATTGATGCACAGAGTTTTGGGCCAATTACGCGAAAACACATACATACAATCGATAAAAGAATAATAAAAACATGTCCAATAGTGGGTTGTGTGAGTGTGTATCTGTGTGTTTATTTATTTGTTTATTTATTTTGTTTTGGGAAAAAAATTAAAAGCAAAACGATCTTAAAAATCTTCCACTGAATTTAAAAATTTAATTTAACTTACATTAATAGTTTATTGTGTTATAGCGAATAGTACTCTTCCAGTATTATATTGTTCGAGAATATTCACTGTCTATGTAACATAGTTATCTTGTGGATCAATCTTACTGCCAATAAAAATAATAATAAATGGTTACAAATTATGTTTAAATTCCGCAACGGAGGGAGCTAATACGTCCCTGTGCGCGGAGAGTCGCGGCCAAAAGACAGGATTCATTGGGGACCCACGAGAAAAGATCGCCCAAAATTAATTTAAAATTAGGTATAGTACCTTTGGATGATTGTTATATCTAGGTATGCAGTGTGCACGTGGTGAATATATGGAAATTGATCCCATGATATAGCGGCCAAGAAACGTTAAATTTCCGATAAAGACGAGCGGAAATACGGGAGAACGGGACAGGATAATGGTAGATAATGAAGAAACATCAACTATGATTAGGGGAGTACCCGATAGATTGTAGTTACGGTTGATCAAACGACAATATGGACTGAACTTAGAAATTAAATATTAAAAATTAATTATCGCGCTTGTGAAGCGAGTTCAATTCGTCCGAAGCCACTGAGTCCGTCCCAAATAGGCACGGGGACGGAGATAGAGACGGCAACAGGAGGTGGGATCAACTGACATATCCGAGTGGAGATATGGTTTTTTTTTGCCAAATTGAATCTTAGGAACAAAGAATTTGGTTTCAAGGAAAGTAGGATATTGAAAATCCTGGAAACACACGACTTAGGACCTTTGGCTGCTAGGGGGGGTTTAAAATGTCAAGACACAGCAGAAATCAGGCAGTTGGTGACGGTCTACGAGAGCGCAAAATCTGCGTCGGTTGTTTTTTCGAGTGATAGAACCGTGAGTGAAAGTTACCGTCGACTTAGAGTGCCTCAGTGAGTGAAAATTATAGTTTTATTTCAAGTGAAAGTGGTATACGGGTAAATATACTCTTCGACATTGCTCACGATAAAAGAAAAGGGGGGTACGGGTTTGATTTTATTTTATAAAGGGTAATTAATTTGGCATATTAGAACTTCGGAAATTACTGCGCTTTATTAAGTTGATTAGTCCGGCATATATAGAACTGATATTTGCAGATCTCCGGAAACTAGCTGTGCGTTATAAAGATACCTATTTTATGCTAAACACGCGGGAAATTGTTAATAAATCTTGTAAAAATACCTATCTTATGCTAAATACGCGAGGTCCTGTTAAAAGAGTTTTAACTCAGAGTACGGGATTGATTTTATTTTATAAAGGTAATTAATCTGGCATATCGGAACTTCGGAAATCACTATGTTCTATAAAGTTAATTATTTTTGTCGTCTTACTAGGTTCACAGAATAATATTCGCAGAATTTCAGGAAACGGTAGAGTTCAAATTTAGTTAAATTTTCGTTTTACTAAGTATAGTATTGGCGGATCTCTGGAAACTAGCTGTGCGTTATAAAGATACCTATTTTATGCTAAACACGCGGGAAGTTGTTAAAAGATAAAGGAGTTGTTACTAACAGATTCGATTTTAAATAAGTCTTATAAAATACCTATCTTTGCTAAATACGCGAGGTCTCATTTTAATTTTTACATTTGTAAGGCATATAATATTTCGTTATATGAAATGTTTCGATTAGACCGGGTTTATTTTAGTTATCGAAAGAATATTTAGTTTATTTTAATAATTTTTTTTTGTTTATGGTTAATAGTAAGAGTCCGTTAAAATTATAGCGAATAAATTCTGGGATTAAAAATACGTCTAGTGAAAAATATATAGCTGATCTCGCGGGGTATCAGGTTCAGCCCATAATAATCTAGATTTCCATTTCGTTTAAAATTATATAGAGTAATTTCGTGAGAGTCGGGACTTATTTACAATTTTACAGATGTATGAAATTTCATTATTCTAAAAAATTATATAAAATAATCTCGTGGGGGTCGGGGTTTATTTACGGTTTTACAGAAGTACAAGTTTCACTATTTTATAAAGTATATAAAATTGCTTCCGTTCGGCCCGGGTTATCTTATATTATATAGGAAAACATAGGTCCCGCGCTATTAAAACATATAAAAACGTTTCATGTGGCCGGGATTATTACGCGCGTTGGGGAAAGTCTATAAGGTAAAAAAATATGTTTAATTTGATTCTGGTTATTTTATATTTTATGAAAGATATTTGCCTCGCGGACTTAAACTATGAAAAATGTTTCAATTAGTTCTGGTTATACATTAGGAGTGATGTAAACTTCGCGATTGTATAATTTGGGGTACTTCGTACTGTACGAAGACGTAAATCTCGCGTATAAAAACGTGTATAAAAAAAAAAACGTATATCATGTATTCAAACATATAAAAACTTCTAGTACATTGTTTCGTTAGACCGGGGTTGTATTATACTTATAAAGATGTTATAGGGCCTCGTTATATTGAAAATATATAAAAACCGCCTGGGGCCGGGTCTTCTTATTTATAAACTATATAAGATTTCGTTACATTTAGTTATATAAAATGCTATCGTTCGGGAATTCGCGTTTCATTTTAAGCATATATAAATATAGGGTCCCGTTTTTGAGCAATGTTAGTGTTTCGTTTAGAATTCGCGCCTTCATTTAATAAATATGAAACATGTAGATTTCAATCAGAACTATTTTAAAATGATTCGTTTAGAAATTCGCGTCTTGTATTATAAATGTGAAAATTATAGTATTCGTTTTGAGCTAAAACGTGTGAACATAGAAACACTACAGCTTTGACCGCTATTTTGTTTACTATGCCTAGGACATTCTTGCGGTGTATTAGGCTTGATGGTAAAATTTAAACTCTTACTCTGTTTAAAATATACGTAGTGTCTCCGCCTAGATTGGCTTCACGATATACTTTATGAAATTTGTAAGTTCCGCTGTCCTAAAATTATATAAAATTACCTTCGTTTAGATCGGGTTATATCATATTCCTCGTGGAACGCGTAAACCTCGTTGTCCTGAAACTAAATAAGGATGTTTCATCTAGACCGGGTTCATTTTACATTTTAGGAAGAATATAAGTCCCGCGTCTTTCACTACATAAAATGGATTTGGTAAGATTGGGGTTGTTTATACTTGTAGAAATTACAGAATCCCGTTATTCCTAAACTATATTAAAATGATAAATTATATTAAAATGATTTAAACTATATTAAAATTTGCCGGAGAGTGGATATCAAATATTCGAGATGATAATAAAATTATTTATTTATTTTTTTTATTTATTTGTTTACGCCCATTAGGCTTTTACATAAAGAGTATAAAATAAATTTCAAAAAGCACATACATTAAAAGTTTCAGGAATAGCACCAAATCATGAGTATAAAAATTAAAAATGTAGAGTAGGTAACGAGCAGCAATGCGTATAGGCTTTTACATGAAAAAATATATCATAAAATTAAAAGAACATACATTAAACAATATAAATTACAAGTAGCAAATTATTAAAAGTACCGGAATAGCACCAAAACATGAGTACAGAAATTAAAAATATAAAGTACAAAGCGGCAATGTGTACGAAAAATATATATTACCCACCATTACATATTAACAGCTGAAGTCAGTAACGAAGCAGTATTGCCTCTTTAAGTGTAAACTTTACTTTCTCCAGACTGTCGACGAAGATGTCAATCATGCAACCATATTCATTACATTATATTAAGAATAATATAATTTTATTATCAATGCACAAACTTGGCAATGAACTACCTACATATGTCGACATTTTAAATCTATCTCTCTCAAAATTTAAAAAATCATTATATGATCATTTCTTTTCAAAATATTAAATTTTTATATAATGTCTTAAATCTTTTTATATGTATAGCTGGCTATTCAAATTTAATATTGCTATATTATCGGTGAGTAAAAATTTCTGAGATCACTACTTTACACTTTTTTGCATATATACTTTTTTACATATATGTCTAACCTCATTATGTTTAAACTATGTATATATACTTTTTTTACATTTATACCCTTTATTTTTCTTTTACATTTAATCGTTTGTTGTATTTTAATTATGTATAAACCTGCTACTTTACACTTTTGCATATATACCTTTTTTACATACATGTCTAACCTCATTATTTTTAAACTATGTATATATACTTTTTACATTTATACCCTTTATTTTTCTTTTACATTTAATCGTTTGTTGTATTTTAATTATGTATAAACCTGTTGTAAAAGGCTATTAAGCCGTGTAATTAATTAATAATAATAATAATAATAATAATAATAATAATAATAATAATAATAATAATAATAATAATAATAATAATAATAATAATAATAAGAATAAAACTAAATCGGCGGACCCTAAAAGTAATATGTATTGACCTTATAAAGATGTAGACTAGTGGGGTTTTATTATAGAAGCAATCAATTCTTTAACAACAACAAGTGGACAAGTGGTTGCTTCATGGGTTTGTTAAAACTTATAAATGGATGGAATCCTAGATTCAAAGCTTAATCCCGGTATTTCGGATAAATATAAGAATATGTAACATCGGAAAATAACGGGTAACGGGTTTTATGAAAAATATCGGTGCGTATAATCATTAGAGTATGATCATTAGAATTGGAGTCTAGTCTCGATGACCCGGGAAGTACGGATACGTAAGACGGAAATAAGGACTATGTTGCAGTATTATTAAGATATATAAATACTTACAATTGTCGAGCTAGAGTCTAATTCCGGTATCTCGAGGAATATAAATTCAAGGAAAAGAAAATAATGTCTAGTTTCGGTTTGATTAAGGTATATACACCGTATAGTTGCCGAGGCTGGATACTAAGCCCCAGCTACGGAAACTTATAAGCGCGTAATGGCAGGATCAAAGGTTAGGTCGCGAACTATAGTTAATTAGGGGCCTGTGAATCGTGTGCGCGTGCAAGGCAAGTGTCCGCAATCCTTAGGTATAAAGTGAGGTACATAAAGTGAAACTACGATGCACTGGAATGGATATAATCGGCGGCAGATGGGTAAGTCATGTCATCCTCTTTCCGTTTTGAGATTATAACGATATATAAAGGTGGCGCACGATTAAGAAGAATGGTCTCGGGTTCGACACCCCAGACAGAGACGGAAGAAGCGCCGACAGTGAAAGCTAACCCCTGTACCGTAAACTTTACATATGTTTTCCCACAGGTGTTGTTTGCATGTTGGATCCGTACTGACCATAATAGGGGCGAATTAATTCGCCAAATAACCCTTCTCTGCATGTGTGTGAACTTCCAGGGATCGCGCGGCCCGTGTGCTCGACGCCGAATTTAATTATTCATTTCTATTTATTTATTTAATTGATGATTCATTAATAATTAGGTATTTATTTGTCTATTCATATGCCGCGTCCCAGTTATATATAGTCAGGCGGCGTTTCGATAGCATCATCATCGGCCCGTGTGCTCGACGCCGAACTTAATTATTCATTTCTATTTATTTATTTAATTGATGATTCATTAATTAATTAGGTATTTATTTGTCTATTCATATGCCGCGTCCCAGTTATATATAGTCAGGCGGCGTTTCGATAGCATCATCATCGGCCCGTGTGCTCGACGCCGAACTTAATTATTCATTTCTATTTATTTATTTAATTGATGATTCATTAATTAATTAGGTATTTATTTGTCTATTCATATGCCGCGTCCGAGTTATATATAGTCAGGCGGCGTTTCGATAGCATCATCATCATCACCATCACCAGCAGTGTCCCAGTTATATATTGTCAGGAGACGTTTCAATAGTACCATCATCATCATCTTCATTAGCGGTGTTCCAGTCATATATAGTCAGGAGGCGTTCCGATAGTATCATCACCATCATTAGCAGTGTCCCAGTTGTATATCGTCAGGAGACGTTTCAATAGTATCATCATCATCATTAGCAGTGTCCCAGTTATATAGTGTCAGGAGACGTTTCAATAGCATCATCATCATCACCATCATTAGCAGCGTCCCAGTTGTATGTAGTCAGGAGGCGTTTCGATAGTATCATCATCAGCATCATCATTAGCAGTGTCCCAGTTACATATAGTCAGGAGGCGTTTCGATAGTATCATCATCAACATCATCATTAGCGGTGTCCCAGTTATATATCGTCAGGAGACGTTTCGGTAGTATCATCAACATCATCATCATAGCAGTGTCCCAGTCGTATATCGTCAGGAGGTGTTTCAATAGTATCATCATCATCATCATCATTAGCAGTGTCCCAGTTATATATAGTCAGGGGGCATTTCGATAGCATCATCATCATCATCATCATCATCATTAGCGGTGTTTCAGCTGTATATCGTCAGGAGTCGTTACGATAGTATCCTCATCATCATTAGCGGTGTTTCGGCTATATATAGTCAGGAGACGTTACGATAGTATCATCATCATCATCATCATCACTAGTGGTGGTTCAGCTATATATCGTCAGGAGGCGTTTCGATAGTATCATCAACATCATCATCATTAGCAGTGTCCCAGTTATATATCGTCAGGAGACGTTCCAATAGTATCATCATCATCATCATCATTAGCGGTGTCCCAGTCATATATAGTCAGGGGGCGTTCCGATAGTATCATCATCATCACTAGCGGTGTCTCCGATACATATATCGTCAGGAAACGTTACGATAGTATCATCATCATCATCATCATCACTAGCGGCGGTTCAGCTAAATATCATCAGGTGACGTTTCGATAGTGACAACATCATCTTCATCAGTGATGGCAGGGTTCCAGTTACACATCAGTCGGAGATAATTAGGCAGATCCCATCATCATCGATGGCAGGATCCTAGCTGTACACCATTTGGAGAAAATACACCGACATCCCTGGCCAGGGGCTAGGCATATCCCTACTGTCCAGATCCACCTTTCCATCTACTAATACGAGGGGTCATGGCCTCGTGAAAACACATGGCAACCAACCATTACAAGTATTTATTTATGTATTGTATATGTAAGTATATGTATGTATATTATATTTTATTAGTATGTATCTATTCGTACGTAGTGTATGAGGGGGCTCTTCACGGGTGGCACAACACCAGTGCGGATGTCTTCCCTCGTCTGGAATGGATTG